>JAREIK010001067.1:25987-73374 GCA_029783825.1 Sapria himalayana | reverse complement strand
ATGTCCTATCTTTTAACTATCTATCTATTTTTATGTCTGTCTTGTATCTGTTTGTCTTTCTTTTAGTCAATATGTCTATCTTTCTATCTGTATGTCTGTCTATCTATCAATTTATCTTTCTGTCTATATATATACTTATCTCTTTATATAATCTATTTGTCTATCTATCTCTCTATCCATTTGTTTATATATCTATTTATCTATCTATCTATCTATCTATCTATATGTTATCTAGATATCTATAATATCTATCTCTCTTTTTTGTCTATCTATATCTCTAACTTTCTATTTATCTATCTTTCAATCTATCTATCATTCTATTTGTTTATTTATTTTCTATCTATCTATCTATCTATCTATATATTAAACTATAATCAATCTATCTATTAATCTTTCTATTAATCTGCCTATCAATTTTGTCGATAAATTTGTCTATAAGCATATCAATTCTATTGTTTACTTTTTATCATCTATCGATCTCTATGTATCAATATCTCTATATATCAGTCTATCAATCTATCTAACTTTCTCTCTATCAATCTATCTTTCAATTTATCAATCATTCTATATATAAAACTGTTATCAATCTTTCTAACAAAATGTCTATCTGTCTATCTATAAATAGATCTATCAACCTATCTTCAATATGTTATCAAACTATCTATAAATCTATCTATCAATCTCTCTTTTAATCGATCTATGTATCTATATATCTATCTGTCTGACAATTTCCGATAAATTTATCTATCAATGGTCTCTTTATATGTCCTATCTATCTATATATCTAGATATCTATCAATCTATTTGTCTATCGACCTATTTATCTATTATTCTATCTATCTATCTATTTATCTATCTATTTGTCTGTCTAAATATGTATCTATATATAAATATGTCTATCTATCTATATATCAATTTTCGATCTATATATCTTCAATATTCTATAAATCTGATCTAATAATTTGCCTATCAATCAATCTATCAATCTATCTATTAATCTATCAATATATATATCTTTATATCTATCAATCTATCTATAAATCTATCATTCAACTTGTCTATCTTTTTATCTATCTATCTATCATGTGTTTATATGTCTATTATCTATCTATCCGATCTTTCTGTCTATTTATTTAACTATCTATCTCTCTATCTCACTATCAATCTATAAATCTATCAATCTATCATTCTATAATTCTATCTATCTATCTAGTTGTTATAAATATATCTATCAATTTGTCTATTAATCTGGTCTATCTACTGTATATCTATCTGTTATCTTTTGGGTTATCAATATATCAATCTACCTATCTATTTATTGTCTATTTATCTATCTATCTATCTGTATATCTATCTGTTCTAACTATTTATCTATCTATCTATCTTTTTATCTTTCTATCCATCTATATATCTAGCTATCTATCTATTTATCTATTTTTCTATGCTCTCTCTCTATCTATTAATATGTTTTTTCTATCTGCTTATATATCTTGCCTATCTACATATCTATATAATTAGTTATGTATCTGTCTATGTATCTATTTATCTACTCATATATCTGTCTATCTATCTATTTATCTATCTATTATGTCTATCTATCTATCTATATATTATCAGTCTCTCAAATCAATTTATATATTAATCTATATATATAATCTACCAATCTATACATGTATCTATCTGTTTATCAATCTATCTATCTATAAATCTATCTATTTATTTATATTACTATCCATCTATATGTCTCACTCTATATGTTTGTCTATCTTTAGTCTTTCTATCTGGCTAACTGTCTATTTGTTTATGTGTTTGTAATTATATCTATCTATCTACTATCTATCTATGTCTGTCTGTCTATTATATAACTGGATATAAATCTATTTATCTGTCTAACTATCTATTTATCAATCAATCAATCATTCTATCTTTCTATTTATCAATTTGTCTATCTTTCTTTCAATATGTATGTCTATCTTTCTATATATATGTTTGTTTTTCTAGCTTTCTATTATATTTTTGTCTGTTTTTCTATCTGTCAATCAATCTATCAATCTATCTATCTATTTGTCTGTATATCTATTTGTCTATGTTTCTATTTGTCTATCTATTTTCTATGTATCTATCTTTAAATCTATATATCTTTCTATTTTTCTTTTGATCTATCTAAAAATCTATCTATCAAATTATATATCTATCTATCTATCAACCAGTCTATAAATAAATAAATAAATCTATTATATATTTATCTATCTATCTATATATTTCTCAATCAATCTATCTCTAAAAATGTCTATCTATTTGTCAATCTTCCTCTTTATTTATCTATATATCTATTTGTCTTTTTATCAATCTATTTATTTTTCTATCTATCTATCTATATGAATATCTTTATGGATATCATTCTGCATATCTATCTATCACTCTACATGTATATCTATCTGCATATCTATCTACTAATTTATCTATTAATTAATCTATCTATATATTTGTCTATCTGTATATCTATATATCTATTTAATAATCTTTCTATATATTGGTCTATCTATCTGTTTATCTATTTTTCTATCAATTTTTCAATCAATCTATCTAAATATGTGTTTTTCTTTCTATCTATAAATCATTCTATCTATATATCTATATATCTATATATCTATATATCTATATATCTATCTGTTTATCTTTCAGTCTGTCTATATGTCTTTCTATGTATCAATCTGTGTGTCTACCTATATATCTTTTTTGGTTGTGTGTCTACCTATATATCTTTTTGGTTGTGTGTCTAATTATCTACATGTCTATATGTCTCTCTATCTATCTTTCTATCTACCTATATAGTTATCTAATTATCTATCTTATCTATCTATCTATTTGCATATTTATCTGACTATCTTTCTCTCTATCTATATGTGAATATATCTGTCTATCTTTATATCTATCTATTTATCTATCTAACAATCTATCTATCAATCTATCTATCAAATATGTCAATCAATCAATCAATCAATCTTTCTTTATTTCTTTTTGTCTATCTATCTGTCAATTTGTGTATTTATTAATCTATTTGTCAAACTAGCTATCTGATTTTTTTGTTTTTCTATCTATTTATCTATCTAACTTTCTATCTACGTGTGTATTTATCTGTTTATATATCTTTCTATCTATATGCCTATCTATCTGTCTATTTATCTATCTATCTCTTTATTTATCTATCTATCTTTCTATTTTTCTATCTTTCTGTCTATCTATTTGTCTAACTTTCTATCTATATATCTCTCTATCTATCCAGCTACCAACCTGACTTTCTGTCTATCTGTCTATCTACCTATTTGTATATATGGAAATCTATCTATATGTCTATATGTGTGTCTATCTATCTATCTATTAATCTGTCTATCTATGTATTTATCTATCTATCTATTTGTCTGTCTATGTATCTCAATATATGTTTATCTATGATTCTGTCTATCAATCTATCCTATGAGTCTATCTAACTAACTAACTATCTGTCTATCTATGTATTTATCTATATAGTTATCTTTCTATCAGTATATCCATATATCTATATATCTTTCTATCTATCATTCAGTCTATCTATCTTTATATATCTATGTATATCTATGTATCTATCTATATAATAATATGTCTATATATTTGTTTATCTTGCTATCTTACTAACTAACTAACTATCTATCTATCTCTATCTCTCTCTATCTATTAATCTATCGATCTTTATATCTATATGTCTATCTATATATCAATTTATCTATCTATATGTCTATATATATGTTTATCTATCTATCTATTTATCTTTCAATCAATCAATCAATCTATCTATCTATATATCTATATGTATATCTATCTATCTATCTTTTTATCAATATGTCTAGCAATCTATCTATCTGTCTATCTATTTGTATATCTATCTATCTATTTATCTACTAATTTGTCTCTCTATTTATCTATCTTTCATTATATCAATCTGTATATCTATATAACTATCTACATATTTATCTATATGTCAAATAATCTATCTTTCTATCTATTTTCCTATCTATCTTTCTACCAATCTACCTATCTATTAGATTATCAGTTATTTTATAATCTATCTATCAAACTCACAATCAATCAATCAATCAATCTTTCTATCTATCTATCTATATATCTATCTAATAATTTTTAAATCTATATGTCTATCTATCTTTCTATCAATATACCAATTTATCTATCTATATATTTTCAATATGTGTATCAATCATTCTATAAATCTATCTTTTTGTCTATCTATCTATCTACCGATCTATCTATGTATCTTTCTATCTGACTATATATATATCTATCTATCTATCTGCATATTTATCTGTTTACCTATCTATCTGACTATATGTATTTCTATCTTTTTATCTTTCGTTCAATCATTTTATCTATTTGTCAATCTGAATGTTTATCAATCTATCTTACTATTTGTATATTTATCAGTCTATCTGTCTGTATATCTCGCTATTTATATTTCTATCTATTTATCTAACTATCTATATAACATCAATCAATAAATCTATCTATCTATCATTCAATATATTTATCAATCAGTCAATCAATCAGTCAATCAATCTATTTATCTATCTGTCAATCAATCTGTTAATAAATCTGTTTATCTATATGTCTAACTATTTATTTATCTATTTGTCTATATATTTGTCTAAATATTTATCTATCTTTTATCTATCTACCTATATATCTATTTATTTGTATGTTTATCTATATATCTATCTATATATCAATCAATCAATCTATCTATCTATCTATGTTTCTACCTATCTATCTATTTATATTTCTATCTATCTTTCTGTCTTTTTATCTTCATTTCTATCTATCTATTTGTCTATTTATATGTAGTCCTATATATCAATCTTTATAATAATCTATCTATTTGATATCTTGCTATCTATTAATCTATCTATCAATCTATATATCTATCTGTCAATCTATTATTCTAATTATCTTTATATCAATATGTCTATCTATCTAACTATCTATATATAAGTTTATTTATCTAACTATCTATCTATCTGTATATCTATCTGACTATCTATCTTTTTATCTATATGTTTATCTATCTATCTATCGATATATATATATCTGTCTGTCTATCTTCCTATCTCTCTATCTAACTATCTATTTTTTTGAATATCTATCAATCTGCTATCTATCTTATTAATTAATCTATTTGTATATCTTTCTATATATCTATTTTTCAATCCTATTTATCTATCTATTTATCTATCTTTATATATACCAATCTATCTATCTATATGTCTATCTACATATCTATGTATATGTCTTAAAATATATCTATCTGTCTATCTATATGTCTAAATATCTTTCTATCAATCTACAATTTATATATCTATCAATCTACAATTTATCTACCTATCAATCTATTTTTCTTTGTGTATCAATCATTATATCAATCTATCTTTGTGTCTGTGTATCTGTCTGCCTATCTATCTATCTATTCATTTATCTATTTATCTATTTTTTTATCTATCTATCTAACTATCTATATATTTATCGATCTATATATCTATCTACATATCTATATGTCTGTCTGTCTATCTGACTATCTATATATTTATCTTTTTGAAACTCTGTCTATCTATCTATCTATTTATCATTTTTCTATCTATTTGTTTATCAATCTTTCTTACTATCTGTCTATCTATCAGTCAATCTAAATATCTATCTGTCTAACAATCTATCTATCAATGTGTCAATAAATCTATCTTTCTTTATCTCAATCTTTTTATCAATCTGTATATCAATCTATGAATAAATCTAAGTATCAATCTATCAATGTATCTGTCTTTCTACATGTCTATCTATCTATTTATCTATCTGCCCAGCTATATTTCTATTTATCTATCTATGTAGTTGTCTATATGCCTATTTATTTAACCATCTGTCTATCTATATATCAATATATATATATATATATAAAATTTCTAGCAAGCTATTTATTTGTATATTTGTATGACAATCAATGTGTTTGTCTTTCTCTCTATTTGTCTATCTATCTTTTTATATATCAATCTATCTGTCTATCTATATTCTGTCTACTTATCGAAATGTCTATCGATCTTTTTATCAGTATATTTATTTATCTGTCTACTATCTAAGCATCTATTTGTATGCATATCTATTTATCTATATATTTGTCTATATATTTGACTATATATTTTCCTATCTATCTATCTATCTGTCCATCTATCTGATTATTTGTCTGTATATTTATATTTATATATATCTTTCTATCTATGTGTCTGCTTACATATCAATTTATCTATTTGTCTATCTATTGTGTATCTATATGTCTATCTATCTGACTATCTATTTGTCTATCTGTTTATCTATGTATCTATCTATCAATATATCTATATTTATATCAATTTGTCTATCTATCTTTCTATCAATTTGCTTGTGTATTTATAATTATATTTCTATATAACTACCTATATATTTGTCTATCATTTTGTCTATCCATCTAATTATATATATATATATATATATATATCCAATTATATGTCTATCTATTTGTCTATCACCCTATCTATCTATCTTTCTGTCCATTTATCTATCTATCTATCTATTTGACTATTAATCTGTCTAATAATTTGTCTATCAACCTATTAATCAATTTGTATATTTATCTATCTATGTGTCTGTCTATCTATATATCAATCTTTCTGCCTATTTGTCTAACTGATCTATCTATCTGTCTATCTATCTATGTATCTATTCGTCTATCTTTAATTCTATTTATCTATCATTCAATTTGTCTATCTATCTATGTATCTATCTATCAATCAATTTGTCTATCTATTTGCTCTCTATCTATCTATCTATCTATCTCTCTATCATTCTATCTATAAGTTCATCATTTTATTTGTCTATCTATTTATCTATAAATCTAAATGTCTGTCTCTCTATATTTCTATCAAAATATATGTATATATATATCTATTAATTTATCTATCAATTTGTCTATCAAAAATACTATAAATTTGTATATCTATATCTATATATATCTGTCTATCTCTCTATCTATCTATATGTCTATCACAAATCTATCTATTTATCTATCTATCTATCTACTATCTATATATCTATATATCTATCGATCTATTTATCTATATATCTGTCAATCTATTTGTATGTCATTTTGTTAATCTATTTGTTTGTCTATCCGTCTGTCTATCTATCTTTTTATTAATCAGTGTATCTATCTATCTATCTACCTATGTTTCAATATGTCTATCGATCTAACTATCAATCTATTTATAAATCTATCTATAAATTGTCTATCTATATATATATATATATCTATCTGTCTATCTATCTATCTATCTATTTGTCTCTCTATCTACCTATCTATTAGTCTATCTATTTGTATGTATATCTATTTTTATATCTTCCTATCTCTATGTCTATCTCTTTGTATGTCTATCTACTAATCTATCTATGTATCTATATATCTAATTATTTGTCGATCTATCTATCTATCTCTCTATCTGTCTATCTATCTGACGATCTATATATCTATCTATCTATTTGCCAATCAATCTATCTATTTGTCAATGTATTTGTCTATCTATCTTTCTTTCTTTCTATCCATCTAATTATCAGTCTATCTTTGTATATATCTTTATATCTATATATTTGTCTATCTAGATATCTATATATAAAAATATATCTGTATATTTAACACTCTGTCAATCAATCTATACATCTATCTTTCTATCTATCCATCTATCTATATATCTATTTGTCTATCTTTTTGTAAATCAATTTTTGTAACTATTTGTCTATCTATCTATTTTTCTATCTATCTATTTGTCTATCTATCTATCTATCTATCTATCTGTCTATCTATATATATGTATATCTTTCTTTCTAACTATCTATCAATATATTTGTCTATATATTTATTATGTATCGTTTTATCTATATATGTAATAATCTGTCTTTGTAAATGTCTATCGATCTTTCTTTCTATTTGACTCTTTATTATTTATCTATTTGTCTATCTATATATTTATCGACATGACTTTCTATCTAACTATCAATCTATTTATCTATCTATATAGCTATCTATCTATCTATTTGTCTATCTATCTAACTATCCATATATATATATATATAACTATCTATGTCTTTATGTACGTCTATTTATTTTTTTATATATCTTTGTATCTATGCTTATATGTATTTGCTACCAATCTATGTATATATCTATTTATTTGTATATTTATCTATATGCCTACCTATCTATATAACTGTTTGTCATCTATCTATTTGTATGTGTATATGTATATATATCTATGTGTCTGTATGTCAATCTATATGTATATATATCTGTCTATATATCTATATATCTATTTGTCTGTCTATCTATTTTTTATATGTCTATTCTCTCTATCTATCTATTTGTCTCTCTACCTATGCGTATATATATTTGTTTATCTGTCCATCTATATGAATTTATGTATGTCTATATTTTTTTCTATCTATTTGCATACTATTTTATCTATCTCTCTAAGTATTTGTTTATCTATCTGTATGTTTATCTATCTATCTGTCTGTCTGTCTCTTTAACTGTTTATCTATATACCTATATATCTATCTATCTTTTTGTTTGTATATCTATCTGTCTTTCTATCTGTATATCTATATGTATATCTGTCTATCTTTTTGTCTATTTATCTGTACATCTATCAATTTTTCTATCTATCTTTCTTTCTATTAATCTATCTATCTATCAATCTATCTATCTATCTATTTGACAATCTATATGTCTATCTATTTATTTTTTACCCCATCTTTCAATTTATCTTTAAATCTGTCTATTAGCCTGTCTAACAATCTTTATATCAATTTGCCTATCAATCTGTCAATGTGTCCATCTATCAGTCTATCAATCTATCTTTATATCGGTATGTCATCTATTTATCTATTTTTCATTATATATGAGTATCTATATGCCCCTCTATATGTCTATCTATCTATCTATCTGTTTATATGTCTGTCAATCAATAAATCTTTTTGTTTATGTGTTTGTCAATATATTTGTTTATCTATTTTTCTATCTACCAGTCTATATATTTGTCTATCTTTTTTTCTATTTATTTATTTATCTATTTGCCTGTCTATCTATCTATCTTTGTGTCTATATATCTATTTGTCATCTTTCTATATGTCTATCTATCTGTCTATCTCTCGTTCTAACTATCTATCTATCTATTTGTCAATTTATGTGTCTATCAATCTATCTACATGACATCTTATCTGTCTCTCTATCTATATGTCTATCTAATTGTGTATCTATCTATCTATCTTTCTTTCTTTCTATCTATTCATCTATCTATCTATGTTTATGTTTCTTTGTCTGTCTATTTATCTATCTATCTATCTATATGTCTATATATATATATATATATCAATATGTCTAATAATCTTACAATCTATCAGTCTATTAATCTATCTATCATACTATCTTTCAATCTATTTATCTATATGTCCCTTTATCTGTTTATCTTTCAGTCTTTCAATATGTCTATCAATCTGTCTATCAATCAATCAATCTATCTATCTGTATATCAATTTGACTTTCAATCTATCTATCAATCTGCCTATAAAAATATCTATCAATATGTCTTTCAATCTATATATATCTATATATCTACATATCTATTTATTTATTAGTCTCACAATCTGTCTATCTATTTATCTATTTATCTATCTATCTATTTGTGTATATGCCTATCTATCTATCTATCTATTGATTGATCTATCAATCATTCAATCCATCCATCAATCAGTCTGTCTATTTATATGTATATCTATCTTTCTATTTGCATATCTATTTATCTATCTATCATCTATCAATATGTTTAGCTGTGTTTATTTATATATGTCTATCTATTTATATATCTATATGTTTATGTGTATATCTATCTATCTATCAAGCTGTTTATATGGCTGTCTATTTGTCTATCTTTTTGTGTGTGTATATCTATCTCTCAATATGTCTGTCTTTCATATTGTTTACTTGTCTATCTATTTGTATATTTATCTATATATCTATATATCTGTCTATTTTTCTATTTGTATATCTGTCTGTTTTTCAATCTGTTTGTAAATCTATATGTGTATCTACGTATCTATCTACAAATTTTTTAATCTGTCTACCTATCTATCTATCTTTCTGTCTATTTACCAATTTATGTATTTGTCTACCTATCTATATGTCTGTTTATCTATTTGTTTTTCTGTATGTCTATGTGTCTATATATTTTTTATCTATATATCTATCTAGGCCGTCTATCAATTTGTCTTTATATATATCAATCAATCAATCAATTAAATCTGCCTATCTATATGTGTATCTATCTATATATCTTTTTGTCCATCTAACTGTCTATATATCTATATATATTTCTATCTATCGATCTATCTATGTGTGTTTCTATTTGTCTATCTTTCTATTTGTCTAAAAATCTGTCTATCTATATATCTATCTATCTATATATCTATCTTTCTTTCTTTCTATCTCTCTATATGTCTATCTATTTGTCTATTAATATGCATATTAATGTATCTATCAAAATATATACCAATCTATCTATCTATCTATGAATCTAATTATATATATCTATATCTATATATCTATTTATCCACCTATCCATCTATCAATCTATCAATCTGTATATCTATTTGTCTCTAGATCCATTAATCAATCAATCTATCTATCTATCTATGTGCCTATCTTATTGTTTATCTATTTGTCTATCTGTCGATCTATGTGTCTATATATTTATTTATCTATCTATCTATCTATGTGCCTATCTTTTTGCCTATCTGTTTATCTATCTATTTGTCTATCTGTCGATCTATGTATATATATATATATATGTATCTATCTATCTATCTATCTAACTATCTATCTATTTGTCTATCTATGTATTTATCAATATGTTTATTTATCTCTCTATCTATCAATTTTTTATCAATCAATCAATCAATCAATCTGTCTGTTTAACTATCTATTTATATGCCTTTTTATCTATCTATCTATCTATATGTCTGTCTTTCTGTCTATCTATCTATCTATCTATCTGTCTGTCTGTCTATATATCTATCTATCTAAGTATCTTTCTATCTGACTATTTATTTACCTATATTTTATATATCTATTTCTCTATCTATCTTTCTATATATCTATTTGTCTATCTATTTATTTATATATCTATTTGTCTATCTATCTATCTATCTATATGTCTAACTATATATCTAATAATCTATCTATCCATCTGTCTATCTTACTATCTACCTATCTATCTATCTATAGGTATATCTATTTGTCTAACTATCTATTTATTTATAAATATATCTATCTGTTTATCTATATATCTATCTATCTATCTATCTATCTATCTATTTGCATATCTATATGTCTATCGATCTATCGATCTATTTGTCTATTTTTATGTCTATCTGTCTATCTACCAATTTATATAGATATATATCTCTCTATCGAAATACCTATCAAACTATATACTTAACTATATGTCTATCTGTCTGTCTATCTTTCTGTATAATAGCTATCTATCTATCTATTTATCTTTCAGTCTGTACATCTATTTGTCTATCTTACAATCTATCTATCTATCTGTCTATCTATAGGTCTAACTATTTGTCTATCCATCTATCTTTTTATATATATTTCTATCTTTTAATCTATATGTCTATCTTTCTATGTTTTTCTATATCTATCCATTTATCTATTTGTATATAAATATGTCTATTATCTAAATATCTATCTGTCTATTTTTATGTCTATCTATCTATTAGTCGTTATAGATGTCTGTCTATCAAACTACCTATCTATCAATTTACTTAACTATATGTCTAACTCTCTATCTCTTTCTGTATATCTGGCTATCTATCTATCTATCTACCTATCGGTTTATCTATCATCTATATATCTTTTGGTCTATTTATTTGTCTATCTACCTATTTTTCTATCTATTTGTATTTCTATCTATTTAACCAACTATCTTAAAGTATATCTCTCAATCTGACCATATGTATATCTGTCTGTCTATCACTCTATTTATCAATCAATCTATCTATCTATCTTATCTATATATCTGTCTTTCCTTCTATCTATCTGTCTATTTATCTATCTATATGTCTATTTTTCTATTTTTTTATCTATCTATATATCTGACTATTTATCTATTTGTCTAACTATCTATCTATTTGTTTGTCTGTTTATCAGTCTATCCATCTATCTATCTATATATCTATCTGTCTGTCCATCTATCCATCTATCTATCTATCTGTTTATATGTATATATATCTATATATCTATCTGTTGTCTAATTGACTATCTATTTGTCTATTTATCTATATGTCTATAAATCTATGTATCAGTATATCTGACTATTTATTTGTATGTATATCTGTTTGTCAATCTATCTGCATATCTGTCTATTTAGCTATCTTTCTCTCTATCTATTATGTCTATTTGTCTATCTATTTGTCTATGTATCTATCTATATATCTGTCAATTAATCTTTCTATGAATCTATCTAATTATCTATTTAGATGTCTATCTATCTGTATACCTTTCTATATATATATATCTAACTATCATTCAATCAAACAATCTATTTGTTTATCTATGTGTCTATATAACTAAATACGTATCTATATATTTATCTATCTAGCTATCTATATATTTATTTGTCTTTCTATCTACCTATCTTTCTATCTATCTATCTATCTATCTAAAAATTTTTCTAACTATCTATCAATTTATCTCTCTGTCTATCTACCTACATATCTATATGTCTGTCTACCTACTTGACTCTCATCCTTTCTATTTATTTATCTTCTATGTGAGTATCTATCTATCTATCTGTCTGTCTATCAATCAATCTATCAATTTAACTATAAATTTGTCTATCAATCTTTCTATAATTGTGTCTATCAATCTGTCTAATAATCTATCTAACAATCTACGTATAAATATTAGTACAAATCTATCTATCTATCTGTCAATAAATCTTTCTATTAATCTATCAATTTATCTATCTATGAATCTAATTATCAATCTTTATATCAATCTGTCTATTAATCTAATTCTATATCTATCTATATATCTGTCTATCTATCTTCCTATCTATCTATCTATTAATCAATAAATATATTTATCTATATGTCTAACTTTCTCTCTATCTATACATCTATCTATCCATCTATCTATTTGTCTATTTAACCATCTGTCTAACTATATCTGTATCTATCTATTTTCTATATATCTATATGGTTATCTATCTGTATAACAATCTACCTATCAATTTGTTTATAAATATTTTTTTATTTGTCTATCTTTTTGTTGAACTATCTTTGTATCTATATATATATATATATATATATATATATATATATATATATATATATCTTTCTATTTGACTATCTATATGCTTATATATCTATCTATCTATCTACCTATCTATATGTTTATCAATTTCTCTATCTATCTATATATCTATCTATTAATCTATCTATAAACCTTTTTATCAATCTATCTTGTAATCTATCTATCTATCTAATTATCAATCTGTATATCAATTTGTATATCAAGCTGTCTAGTATTCTGTCTATATATATTTCTATCTAACTGCCTATTTATATGTCTATTTATCTATCTATATGTCCAACTTTTATCTATCTATCTATCTATCTATCTGTCTATCTATGTGTCTATAAATCTGTCTATCTAACTATTTATATATCTATATATCTTTCTTTCAATCAATCTATCTATATATTTATATATCTATCTATCTAACTAACTAACTAAAAATCTATCTATATATCTGTCTGTATATCTATCTATATATCTGTCCAGCTGTCTGTTTACATATCTGTGTATCTTTCTTTCTAGTTACCTATGTATCTATCTATCTATGTATATATCTATAAATTTATCTATCATTCAATCTATCAATCTATATATAAATATGTCATTAATCTGTTTATCAATCTATCTATAAATTAGTATATCATTATGTCTATTATTCAAACTATCAATCAATCAATCTATATGTATATAAATTTATGTATAAATTTGTCTATTAATCTGTGTATCAATTTGTTAATAAATTTGTCTATTAATCTATCTATTAATTAAATTATCACTCTTTCTATCTGAATATCTATCTATCCATCTATTTATCTATCTATCTATATGTCTAACTATTCATCAATCTTTCCATCTATCTATCCATCTTCTATTTGTTTATTTATCAGTCTATCTATCTATCAATCTATCTATTAGTCAAACTATATGTATATCTTTCATTATAACTATCTTTCTATCTATTTTATGTATCTATTTGTCTGTCATAACTATTTGGTGATATATATATCTATGTATCTCTTTGTGTATCTCTATTTATTTATGTATCTATCTATCAATCTATCTATCTTTGTTTCTATCTATATATTTATCTATTTATATATCTAAATGTCTATCATTATGTATATAAAACTATCTATTTATTTGTATATCTATCTATATATAAATCTACCTATATATCTATCTATTTGTCTATCTTTCTCTCTATCTATCTAGCCATTTTTCTTTCTATCGATCTATCTATTTGTCTATCAATTTGCTATATCTCTATCTAGCTATCTATCTATCTATCTTTCTTTCTTTCTACCTTTCAATCTATATATCTATTAATATGTCAATCTATCTATCTATCATTCTTACTAACAATCTATCTATCAGTCTAATTATCAATCTATCTATAAATCTATCTATCTTTCAATCTATTTGTCTATTTATCTGCCTATCTATCTATCTATCAATCTATCTATTCATCTATTTATCCATCTATTTATCCATATAACTATCCATCCATCCATCTATCTTTTATCTTTCTATCAATCTATGTATTTACATATTTGTCAACCTACCTATCTCTCTATCTATCAGTCTAATTATATGTCTATCATTCTTTCTATCTATGTGTCTATCTATCTATCTATCAATTTGTCAATTTGTCTAACTATCTACGAATCGATCTATCCATAAATCTATTTATTTATCTATCTATCTATCTATCAAACTATCTTTCTATCTATATATCTATCGATTTATATATCTTTATATATATATATATATCTATCCATTTATTTGTCTATCTATCTATCTGTCAATCTATCGATCTTTCTATTTATATGGTTGTCTATCTATCTTTCTAGCTATCTATTATTCTATCAATCTATATGTCAATCTATATGTCAATCTATATGGTTGTCAATCTATCGCTCTATCTTTCTAGCTATCTATTTATTTGTATATCTCTCTGTCAAAAATTTTATATATATAAATTTATCTATCTATATTTCTGTCTGTTAGTCTATATATCTGTCAATCTATCTATATATCTATCAGTCTATCTATTTATCTAACTATTTATCTATCTATCTATCTATCTATCTATCTGTCTGTCTGTCTGTCTTTGTATCTGTCCTATCTATCCATCTATATATCTATCTATCAATCTATCTATCCATATAATTATTCATCTTCTATCCATCTATCTCTCCATCTATATCACCTATATATCTGTCTAACTATGAATATATTTATCCATCTATCTTTCCATCTCTCAATTCATCTATCTATTTTTCAATCTATATGTCTATCTATCCATCTATCTATTTGTCTATCTATTCGTCTATCTATATGTCTATCCTTCCGTCTATCTATCCATCTATATATACATCTATCTATACATATATCTATATGACTATATATTCATCAATTTTTCCATTTATCTATTCATCTATTTATCTATTAATTTATCTATCTGTGTATCTATCCATAATCTATCCATTTATCTTTCCATCTATCTATTAATCCATCTTTTTATCCGCCTATCAATCTATCTATTTATCCATCTTTCTATCCATCTATCTATCCATTTAACTATCCATCTATCTATCCATCTATTTATCTGTCTATCTATATAACTATTTATTTATCTATCAATCTATCTTTCTGTCTATCTACCTGTTATATATTTGTTTATATACCTATCTTACTATCTATCTATCGATCTATCTATCAATATGTCTATCTATTCATCTACATATATGTCTAGCTATCTTTTTAGTAACGGTCTATATATTTATCTATCTTTCTGTCTATCTATCTATCTATCTTATCTTTCTTTCTTTCTAACTATTTGTCTAACTATGTGTCTATCTATGTGTCTATCTATCTGTCTGTATGTAAATCTATTTGTCTATCTATCTATCTATCTATTTGCCAATACATACATACATATATATACATATATATATATATATATATATATATATATATATATCTATGTATCTATCTATTCAATTATCAATATAATTATTTGTCTATATATATATATATATATATATATCTATCTATTTATTATTCAATCTATCTGTCTATCTTTCAATCTTTCTATCTGTCTATCTATCTATCTATCAATTTCACAATCAATCAATCAATCAATATTTCTATCTATCTATCTATATCAATCAATCTATCTATCTATCTATTTGTCTATATATCTATCTATCTATATATCTATCTTTCTGTCTATCAGTCTATCTTTCTGCCTATCTATCTATCTTTCTTTCTTTATATCTATATATCTATACATCTCTCTATCTATCTATCAATCTTTCTAACTCTCCAACTTTCTATTCCTCTATATTTTTATTTATCTATCCATATATCTATAAGTCGTTCTATCCATTTATTTATCCATTTAACTATTCACAAATCTTTTCGTCTTTATATCCATCTATATTTCTATCGCTTTTTCTATCTATCCATCTATCTATCAGTCTACCTATCTATTTATCAATATGTCTATCTATCTGTCAATATATACATCTCTCTATCCATTTTTCCATACTTTTATATATCCTTCTATCTATCTATCCATCTATCTATTACTCTATCTAACCAAAATTTATGCATCTATCTTTCTTTCTATCTTTCCATCAATCTATCCAACTATCTTTTCATATATCTTTCCATCTTTTTATCCTTCAATATATTCATTTATATTTCCATCTATTTATCTGTCTATCTTTATGTCTTTCTAACTGTGTTTCTATCTATCAATATATTTGTATGTCTATCTATTTATTTACCTATCATTCTATATGTCTTTCTATTTGTCTCTCTTTTGGTCTATCTATATGACTATATATATATTTGTTTATCTATTAGTCTATCTTCCTATCTTTCTATCTATTTGGCTATCTATCTGTCTGTCTATCTAACTATCTATCAGTGAGTATATCTATTTATATATTAATCATTCTATCTATATGTTTGTATATATATATATATATATGTATATCTATATATCTGTCTTTTTTTTTCAAAGTTTGCTTTATTAATTATATAACCCTCTCTTTTGGCGGAGGAATACCATTGTTTACAAGCTAATTTCTACCCATTTAAATCCATTCATAAACTTTAACATACAATATTTAATGTAACATTAAAACTATCAAGTGCTGAAAATGCACTTTTCTTTCTCTTTATGAAGTTTCTTAGTGCTTAAATTTTTATTTCCATTAAACTTCTGCCATTAAATCTTTATGCTTTGCATTTCCTGTTTGGTAGCTACCATTCCTTTTTTTTTAGCTCTGCTAATCTTCTAGTCCATTTGATTCTCTGAGCTTTTTGTGCTTGCATGTGCTTGTTATGTTCAGATTTCTTCCCAGTAGTTTTGTGACCCCTGCAGCCTTTTTTTAGATGTTCTGCCAGCATGCTGTCCTTCTCGATACTTATTAGATACACTTATAATCTTGCCGACACTTCTGTATACTCCAAATACTCATAATAGATATCAGCTCTTTCCAAGCTCATATCTGTCAATTTTACAAAAGTGAGGTCTGTCAGCTTTTTCAAGCTGATATCTGTCTGCATATACATGTAAGCAGACCAAAATCAGTTGGAAAACAGCTTTTACCAGCTTTTTCCCGCACATACTGCCTACATGTACATGTAAGTATACTGTAAAACACCATCTCAGTTTTCCAGAAAAGCAGTTTTAGAGATAGAAGTTCCAGAACATATACATATAACAGACATTTTCCAGAACAGCAACTGGAAAACCCTTACAGAAGTTCCAACATTTTGTAAGAGTGTCTACCTTACATAGAGGTGTCTATTGACACTTCTATGTAAGAGTGTCTACCTTACACCAATTTACATCAGGCCCACTAACTTACATCCTCACATCTTTACAGACCCTTATATGTGTCTGCAAGAGTGTCTACCTTACACCCTTACATAACCCTTACAGACCCTTATACCAGCTAACTCCCTTACAGCAACTGGATAACAATTTCTTCATGTAATTCCCTGCAAAATTATTAACAAAGATACTATAATTCTATGCAATTAATATTAGAGTGTCTACCTTTACTTTATTCACTACTCCTTAAGCCTTTAACCTATATCTGAAAACAAAACCAAAAAACACAACCAAGCAAAACAAATATCCAAGATCCCAAGCATAACAATTTTTTTAGAATATCTTTTATTGCCCTCCCCACGGGACCGGGGTGGCTCTTCATTTGTTTTATGACCTCCTCCTGTAATAGAGTTTATATCTGCAAAACAGTCAAGTAATCTTTATTTTTTTTTATAAATATCATATTTTAAAAATAAGTTCTTCTCTTCCCCTCTTTATCCTTTAGATCTAAGTTTTAATTTTTGTTTTTTTGAATTCTAATATATGGGAAACCTATTTTATCTAAACTTATTAAACCTTTATATTTGTCAGGGATATCTTTCCCTTCAAATTCTTGAAAACCTCTCTTTGTACCCTTTTTTGCTAATTTATCTGCCAAAGCATTCATTTCTCTGAATATATGTATAATTCCCCCTTTAAGTTCTATTAGTAGTGTTTTAATTTTATCAATATCTTCTTCTAGTTTCCATAGTTCTATTTTTCCTATTACCAAATCCACTAATAAACTCGAATCAACCTGCACTTGAATATTCTGAAAATTATTATCTTTACATATTTGTAAACCTTTATGCAAAGCCATAACCTCTGCATCCAAGGCGGAGGAGGCTAAACCATTCATTGTGAATGCCCTAATCACATTGCCTTCGTCATTTCTTATGGCTCCGCCTCCACCTACAGCTCCCATATCCCTTTCAAAGCTCCCATCCATATTTAATACTAGGCCATTACGTTGGGACTTTTTCCATCTGATAATTTTAATTTCTAGTCTTTTCTTTGTCCTTGTAATTAGACCCCATGCTTCTTTCCTATTTTCATCTATTCCTACACTTCCAAGCTTAATAGGCCTACAGGCTAAGATAAATGCACATTCTTTTTTAATTTTCTCTAATATATTTACTGCATTCATTAGAATGCCATCAAATCTGCTTTTATTTCTTGCTTTCCAGAGACACCATACAATAATGTGAGGTATGTATATCCTTAGCCATTTAATGATCTTGTTCTTTATTTTACTTTCCTTCCATTTTTTTATTCTTTCTATCAATACATCCGAGCCTTTTCTAACTCAACTTCTATTTCT
Source organism: Sapria himalayana (assembly GCA_029783825.1). NCBI lineage: Eukaryota > Viridiplantae > Streptophyta > Magnoliopsida > Malpighiales > Rafflesiaceae > Sapria > Sapria himalayana. The sequence goes on along the minus strand of JAREIK010001067.1, from coordinate 53,676 downwards.
AGATTATTCCATATGTTTTTAGCAATCTTCCCTGTTGAAAATAGATGATCCATACTTTCTATTTCTTGGTTACAACATTCGCATATAGATGCTAATCTTATACCTTTCTTTTGAATGTGCTCATCAATCGGGATGGCTTTTGAGAGAAATTTCAACATAAAAATGTTTATTTTTTGTGGAAGTTCCTTTTTCCATGCTTCTTCAAAAATCAACTGTGGAATTTTTTTAGTTCTCACCAGCTCTTTTACACTTTTTAAAGTAAAATTTCCTTGTGCATTTAAGGACCATTTCTATCCACTTTTAGTTAATATGGAATGATTTTCCACCATATTTCGTTGCTTGTAAATTAAATTCCAGCTTTTTGATGCTATTTTTGTATTATTAAAAGCATTACTACCTAGTCCGTATCTAGCTTTTATATATGCCACCCAATGACTATTGTTTTTATTATTTTTAATTATCCACCAATTCTTGCAGGCCCAAGCTTTTGCTATATCGTTAAGATTTGAGAAGCCCAAGCCAGCTTCCTTTAACGGAAAGCATAGATCTTCCCATTTTTTCCAATGCAGCTTATTTTTGCTTCCATTTTTTCCCATAGGAAGTTTGACATTTCTCTTTCTAGTTTTCTTATGATAGTTTTCGGTGGCTGTAAAGACGTTAGAGCATGTGTTAGTGACCCCTGCAATACATGTGAGATTAGAGTAACTCTTCCTGCCATACTTAGTAGATTTTTTTTCCAACCTACGATCTTTCACCTTAATTTTTCCACTAGGAATACTAGGTATCCCCCCTTTAGCCTTCCCTCATTGATCGGGCACCCGAGATACATTAGCACACCCTTTTTATGTGTGAATCCGGTGATATTTTTTATCTTTTGAGCTATATTTTCAAGAGATTTTTCTGCTATCATAAATTGACATTTATTCTTATTCAGCATCTGTCCAGTCTCTTCTTCCATTGTATTTAGTAATTTCATCATATGCCTTATGGATCGGTTACTGGCATTTGAGAAAATTATAATATCGTCTGCGTACGCCAAGCAGCACACCGTCGGTGTGTTTCTTGGTTGCTTATATCTAACAATTTCCCCCTCACTCATTTCCTTTTTTAAATTTACAATAGAGTTCTAGATAGATATTGAAAAGGGAGGGAGAAAGAGGGTCCCCTTGTCTAAGTCCTTTTGATGTTTTAAATTCTTTACCTACTTGCCATTTTATAAGTATTTTAACCAATACGCCTGATATACATCTATGTAGTAAATCTATCCAAAATTCCGAGAAACCCATTTTTCTCATTAAAAACATAATATTTCACATTCTACCCTGTCAAATACTTTAGAAAGATCTAGTTTCAATATTATATTACGTCCTCTCGACTTAGCTCCTATCTCTCTAATCAATTCTGAGGCTAGATTGATGTTTTCCATCATCAATCTATCTTTAACAAAACTTATTTGTTCTATCGATATAATAGATGGGAGGATCTTACTGAGTCTACTCTGAATTACCTTAGCTAATATATTGTAGATTGTATTACATAAACTAATTGGCTTGTAATCTTCTCCTGTCTACGGGTTAGATTTCTTAGGGACCAAAACAATATAAGAATTAGTCCATGCCTTTGTAATTTTTGCGCATGCAGAAATCCAAATAATGGCTGTGACTAGCTCTTTTTTAATAAAGTTCTAGCTGTGCTGAAAAAACCCATTGTTCCATCCGTCAGGACCTACAGCGCTATCTTTAGTTGCATTAAAAACTGCCTCTTTGACTTCTTCTGTTGGGAATTCTTCTAAAATTTTATTATCATTTTCTGAGACTTTTCTCTCTATATTTTGAATTAATTCATTTTTATAATAAATTTTTCTCGAAGTAATTGCCTTGCATAATAAATTTTTGAAATATTCTTCTAATTCATTTTTTATATCCTCTTCTTTATCTAGCCATTTACCATTAGATGCTTTTAACCCTTTTTTTTGTTTTTGTATTCTTACTTTGGCTATTACATTAAAGAATTTTGTATTTTTGTCTCCATCTTTTAACCACTTGATTCTCGCCCTTTGCTTCCAAAAAACTTCTTCCATATGCATTCTAAGTCTTAATTCAGCTTTGGCCTTACTCAGCTAGATACTTGAGTTATTGTCTTTTTGATCCAACTTAATTTTCAGGGTAGTCACTTCCTGTTCCATTTCCTGAATATTTTTATTGATTTTTCCAAAAACCTCATTGTTCCATTTGCTTAATGCCTGACTTAAATTACGTAATTTTTTCGCTAAAATTTGCATAGGATTATCTGAAACAGGTTTTTTCCAAGATTCCTTTACTATGCCATCATACCCTTTATGCATTCCCCACATATTTTGAAACATAAATCCTTTATGTTTCCCTTCGCTATTTTCAAATGTTATTAGCAAAGGGTTATGATCCGAGCATGTTCTTTTGAGATGCGTGACCTTTATCCCGCCAATCTTGTCCACCCATTTAGTGTTAAGTAGAACTCGATCTAGCCTGGACCAGATCGCTTTCCTCGCCTTCCAGTTGTTACACCATGTAAAGTTAGAGCCTAGGAAGTCTGCTTTCATTAGATTTGCTCTTGAAATTGCCTCATTAAAATGAGCTAATGCCATTTGGTCAGGAGGACTTCCTCCCCTTTTTTTTGTTAGCATTTCTAATTACATTGAAGTCTCCTCCAATAATCCATGGAGAATTTAATGCTGCTATTGTTTCCATCTCCTTCCATAGAGCCCTTCTTTCTTCCTTAGCATTGCTTGCATACACCACAGATATAATTGGGTCTTGAAGGCTTCCTAATTTAAAGCTTATAATATGCTCAGCTTCTGCTATAATTTCAATATCCATCGATCTTTTCCACAAAATCCATAATTTACCATTTACATTTGAAAATGTCTTTTCAAGACCAAGAAGATTCCTATATTTATCTAGCTTATCTTTATTTACCATTGGTTCAGCTAGAATGACTATCTCAATTTTATATATTTTAATTAATTTTCTTAGTCTATTTAAAGTAGGAGAGTTTGCCACTCCTCTTAAGTTCCAATATAAGCTATTAAACATTTCGAGTGAATTTTGCTTGAGCTCTAGTCGTGTACTTAAAATCATATTTCTTGTTAACATGTTTTTTCTTGTTTCTTGGGGGTTTGTTTAAACTTGGTGTAGCTTGTTCTATTGTGCTTAATAATTTTATTTTTTCCAGGCTTTTGCTCATTTTTCTAATAGCCTCCATTGCCCTCTCTCTCTCTTGCGGGATATTACTCCATATTTTCTATTTTCTTATTTCTGAATAGTCAAGTGTTAATTTTGATTCAATCTTAGTTTCTTGCATGCTTGAGCTTATTAAGGGCCAGCTTTTTGAATCTGTTTCTTCCTCCAATAGAATATCATCCTCCTCCCAGTTATATTCTACCATTTTCTCCATTGTTTTTGTCTCTCTTCCCCACTCCCTTCTCTTACTTCTAGCTTTCTTTCCTCTTCTATCTTCCAGCCCCTTTACTCCCCATTCAGCCTCCTTGGATGTCACCTCTAGCCACTTTCTGATATCTGCGATTTTTCCCCTTCTAAAAGCTTTTCCAGCCTTGTATCTTTGCTTATATCTCCCACTTTCTCTGCCCTTTCTGCCTCCCTCTCACTTTCCTCAACCTTTTCTAGTGACCCCTCTTCTACCCCATCCCCCATTATCTTTTCTGGGCTTTCTTCCATTCCTCTAAGGTACTTCTTCTGCACTAATACTTCTGCCGCTTCTATTCTATTCCTTGCTCCTCTTTTCTCCCTCTCTATTTCATCCTCCCCTTTGCCCCTTTCACTATCTTCTATACCCTGCCCTTTCTTTACCCATTCACTCCCTTTCTATTTTCTCTCTACTTTACTAAACTTCCCCTCTCTCCTCTTCCCACCACCGGCCATGCAAACTTCTTCCTCATGCCCCATTCTGTGGCAGTATGTGCAGTATCTTGGGGTGGATTCTGGATAGACTTCCTACCAGAGTCCATTGGTGAGGTCACTGCCTATCCACACTCTACTCGGTAGAGGGAGCCTAATGTCAACTTCCACACAAATCCTAGCAACGCTAGGTCTAGTTATACATGCTTTAGCTTCATCTAGAAGCCATGGTTTACAGAAATAGAGCCCAATAGAGTAGAGAGATAGCTTGTTAAAGAAGTGCAAGGGGAGTTTCGGTAAGTTAAGCCATACCAGTGCATGCGAGGATTCCTCAAGAGGTGTGAAGCTCGGTGACCATTTGAAGATGGGCATGGGAAGCCCAGCGATGCTCCACTATCATCTGCCCCATATTCGGAGGAAGTCGTCTTCTTCCTTGAACTAAGGCGTGCTTGCCATCATACCATACGAGCTTCACCACTGCCCCGTAACTTCAAGGAGGTGAAGAATTCATGAATGGCATTAATTTCAGGCTGACCGTGCGAGAATTTTCCAATGAGAGTGAGCTCGAATGAGTCTTCCAGTTTATTGAGTTCTTCCTTCGAAAACAGGACTATGGGAGACTCCATTTTTGTTTCAAAGTTCGGAAAAATGGGATTGGTTTCTTTGAAGAGAGATGAGAATGATTTCTCATTAGAGAGCAATTCGGAATTCCCCATTTTTGGCTTGGTATATCTATATCTATATATCTTTCTTTCTATATATCTATCTATATATCTTTCTATATGTCTATCTCTCTGTCTATCTAGTTCTTTGTGAATTTGTCTATCTATTGGTATACCTATCTATCAATCTATCTATATATCTATCTATATATCTATTTATATATCTATCTATCGATGTATCTATCTATCCATCTATTGGTTTGTCAACTTGTCTATCTATCTATCTATCTATCTATTTGTCTACCTATATGTCTATTTGTCTAACTATCGTTCTGTCTATCTATATATCAATCTATCGATCAATCTGTATGTCTGTTTATCAGTCTATATATCTATCTATCTATATATCATTATGTCTATCTATCTATTTATCTATCTGTCTGTTTGTTTGCCTATCTATTTGTGAATCTATCTATCTATGAATTTATCTGTCTCTCTATGAATTTATCTGTCTGCCCATCAATCTATATCTCTATCTATCTGTCTATCTATTTTTGTTTATCTATCTATCTATGTGTCTATCCATCTATTTATCTGTATGTATGTGTATATGTTTGTCAATCTACCTGTCTAGCTATATATTTATCTAGCAATCTATGAGTCTTTCATTTGAGCTATCTTCCTATCTTTTGGTCTATATGTTTGTCTATGTGTCTGTCTATGTGTCTATCTATCTAGTTATCTATTTGTCTATCTATCAATCAGTCTATCGATCTATCTATCTATCTATCTATTTGTCTAACTATATGTCTATCTATGTGCCTCTTTAAATTAAAATCTTTCTATCTAACTATATATCTATCTATCTGTCTTTCAATCTATAGAGCATTCTATCAATCTATTTATCTATATATCTATTTATCTATTCATCTATCTCTCTAACTATCTATCTATCTCTCTATCTATCTAAGTAACTATCTATCTATCTGTCTATCTGTCTATCTATCTATCTATCTATATGTCTATCTATCTCTCAACCTCTCTAATTATCTCTCTATCTATTTGTATATATAACTGTCTATCAATCTATATGTTTATCTATCTGTATACCTATTAATATATCTATCTATCTATCTATTTGTCTATTTAATTTTCAATATATCTATCTATCTATCTATCTTTTGACTGATCTATCTATCTGTCTATCTATATTTCTATCTATCTTTATCTATCTCTATAACCATCTATCTATCCATCTATTTGTCCTTCTATTTATCCACTGATTTATCCAACCTTTTATCCATATATCTATCCGTCTATCTATCCATCTATCCATCAATTTTTCTATCCATATATATATATATATATATATATATATATCCATTTATCTATCTGTCATTCTTACAATCTTTCTATGTGTCTCTCTATTTGTTTGTCTATTTGTCTTTATATCTATTTGATGATGTGTTTATCTATCTGTCTATCTTTCTGTATATCTATTTGTGTCTATATCTATCTATATGTCTATCTATCTATCTGTGTCTATATCTATCTATCTATCTATCTGTCTATCTGTCTATCTATATGTATATCTGACTATCTTTCTATCTGTCTATGAGTCTATCTATCTATGTATTTGTTTATCTATCTATCTATCTCTATATACATGTCTTTCAATCTGTTTGTCTATCTTTTTGTCTATCTGTTTATCTATTTATCTAACTATATGTTTGCTAATCTATCTATATATTTGTTGTCAATATATCTTTCTATCCATCTATCTATATATTGGTATATCTGTCTATTTTTTGTCTGTCTATTTATCTATCTATATTTCTTTTTATCTATCTTTCTTTCTATTTGTCTATCTTTCTATCTATATGTCTAGCTATCTGTCTGTCTATCTGTCTAGCTTTCTATCTATCTCTCTATCTATCTTCTTACTTATCTATCTGTCTATCTATATATCTTCTTTCCTACCTATTTTTGTATCTATCTATCTTTATTTATCTTTATCTATCTATTGGTATATTTGACTATTATGAGATGAACTAAAAAATTCTCGTCCCATGTAAATGTAGGTTTGTTCTTGACACTCTTATTTTGTGAAAATATGTGTTGTCTCAAATCAGATCTATGACTGCTTTTTATCGATCATCTGTTGATTTAAACTATTGAAATGTTAATAGCCATTACAATTCCTAAATGAACCTACGGGTGTGGGAAAATTCAATACCATGCAGCCTGTTGTAATTTCAACTTCCATTTCGTTTTTTTTAGCACTTTCTAACTTTTTTATAATTAACTATGGACTGATGCATGAAGCTGGGCAAAACAGAAGAATATTTTGATGGGTAGTTCACTGGAAATCATGGAGTATTCATGATTCAATAATTTCAAAATAAGCTCATGATTATCTCGTTGTGTGAAATTTCTACCAAATGGAAATAGGTGTTGTATGCTCTAGTCTATCTATTTATTAGTGGCATAGTGTTGTGATCTTTATTGGTTTATAAATTTACTATGTTATGCTCTGAGGACAAAGAAGTAGAAGATGCTGACCATGCCTGAGAGACCTATATGTGTGTTTTTAAAGCCATAGATTATTTTCTTCTGTTGTCTTTGATGGTATGTGTATTTGCATGAAAGTACATGTATATGTGTCATCTGAGGCTATGTAATTATATATACATACAGATAATGCTACAGTATATATGTACGTATATACTACAAAATATATGTATTTATATATTGAGTATATACATACATATATAATATAGTATATTCGTATATATATACCAAGTATATTTTTATGTATATATCAAGTATATACATAGGTGAGTGCTAATATTTTTGTAGACATGTATATATTGTCATACATACAAACCCATTTACACACAAACACACACACACACACATGTTTGATATATATAATTACTTGGGCCGGTCTGGTCATCATTGTGCATTGCTTACCAATGTAGGTCATAAAAGTCATGGGTATTAGATCCACCCCAATGTTGTGGCAAGAAAATATTTTTGGTCTAGGCTAGCCATGCAAATAGAGGTTGGTCTTAAATCTCTTAGTAATTGTTTAGATATGTAATTTTAACATGGTACAATGCATATGTATGAGGAAATAAGTTTTATTGCAGTAGGTTCTAATGTCATTTGTTCTAATTGTACAAGGTCTTAGAAAGATGATGATGATGATGCTCATGTAGTGTCATGTAATTTTATTAGATTACACAAAACTACATTCAATCAGAATGAAAAATGTACATTACTTGATTTTTATATGCCTAGAGTGCCAAAAGGAATATTGGGTCCTATTTTGGGAAAAGTAGCTTGCCGACTTGTCAAACATTCGCTCAATCTGAAAAGGAGTGGTTGGCAGGGAAGTTCTTCAGTCGAGCATCATCACCTACCCCACTTTTATTATCAGCAGATATAGTAGCAACAGTAGCAATATATAGGTGTGTATATACTATAGTATATATGTATGTATATACTTTAGTATATAAGTAAATATATACTCAGTATATATGTATGTATATACTACAGTAAATATGTAGTATTATATATATCTGTCTATCTATCTATCTATCTTTCTGTCAATTTTACTATATATCTATTTATATATCTATCTATCTATCTGTATATCTGCCTATTCATCTATATATCTATCAATATATCTTTATGTGTATCTATTCATCTATCTATATATTTGTCTATCTATATGTCTATCTATCTTTCGAACTATCTGTCTATATATCTATTTATTTATCTATATATATTTTTCTCTATCTATTTTTCTATCTATATGTTTATATATATATATATATATATATCTATCTAAAAATCTTTAAATCAATCTAACTATTTGTCTATAAATTTGTCGATCAATCTATCTATCAATCTGTTTATCAATCTCTCTATCAATATATCTATCAATAATATATATCAATCAATCTAACAATCTATCTATATATCTGTCTATCTATCTATATTTTATCTATTAATCTATCTATCTATCGGTCTATCTATCATTTTATCTATCTATGTATCTATCTGTCTGTCTATATGTATGCCTGTCTATCTATCTATCTCTCTATTTATCTATCTCTCTATCTATTTTTCTATCTATCTACATATCAATATACCTACCGATCTTTTTGTCTACCTATCTATTTATCTATATATCTATATATTTATATGTCCATATCTCTATCTATCTATCTTTTTAAATATATATCGATCTGTTTGTCTATCTATCTGTCTATCTATATATCTATTTATCTATCTATCAATGAATCAATCAATCAAACTATATATCTATCTGTCTATCTATGTTTATATCTATCTGTCTATCTATGTTTAAATCTATCTATCTGTCTACCTGTCTACCTGTCTATCTATTTATATATCTATCTATTTATTTATTTGTATATCCATATATCTATCTTTCAGTCTAACTTTCTAACAATTTGTCTATCTATATGTCTATCAATTTGTCTATCAATCTTTCTATTAATATGTATATCAAACTATCTATCAATCTAGCTAATATTCTATCTATAAATCTATCTATCAATCACTCTAATAATCAATCTATCTACTTATCTATCTGTTATCTATCTACCTATCTATATGTCTATCTATTTATCTTTCTATATATATGTCTAACTATCTAGTTATCAATCTATCTAGATATCTGTGAATCTATTTGTCTATCTTTCTAACTATCTACCTATCTATTTAGGTATATATTAGTCGATTTATTTCTATATCTTTCTATCTATCCTTCTATATAACTATTTGTCTATGAATCTATCAATTAATCGGTCAATCAATGTATACCTATATGTTTATCTATCTATCTATATGTCTAACTATCTATCTATCTATCTAACTACCAGTATATCGAACTATCTATCTAACATTTTGCCTTTCTAATTTTCTATCTATATGTCTATCTATCTATCGATGTATCTATTTGTCTGCATGCCTATCTATTTGTCTATCTATTTATTTATCTACATGTCTATCAACATGTCTAAATATCTATCTATCTATTTGTTGAACTATTTGCCTATTAACTTATCGATAAATATGACTATCCAATTGTCTATCTATCTATCTAACCATTTGTATATTTATCTATCTATTTATCTATCTATTTGTATGTCTGTCTATTTATCTATCTGTCTATCTATCTATCTAACTATCTATCTATGTATTAATATGTCAATCTATCTTTCTGTCAATCTATCTTTTTGTCAATTTATGTGTATATCTTTCTTTTTATCTATCTATCTATCTAATAATCTATAGGTCTATCTATCTATCTATCTATCTATATATTTATATATCACCTATTTAATTATCTATCTATCTATATATCAGTCTATATGTTTAACATTCTATGTATCAATCTATCTATCAATCTACCATTCTATCTCTCTATTTATGTGTCTATCATTCCATGTATATATAACTATATCTATCTGTCTATCAATCTATCTATCTATCAATCTATCAATCAATCAATCTATCTATCTCTATATCTATCTATCTATTTATCTATCTATCTATCTATGTGTCTGTCTATCTATTCATTTGTTGTCTATCTATCAATTTATCTATAAATCTATCTATCAATCTATATATATATATATCAATATATGAATCTGTCTCAAAATATATCTATCAAACTATCTATATATTTGCCTATATACTATCTATCTATTTGTTTGTTTGTATATTTGTCTGTATGCCTTTCTTTTTATTTGTTTGTCTATCAGTCTATCTATTTGACTATCTATCTATCTGTCTATTTATCTTTCTATCTGCCAATCTATCTATCTAGCTATCTATCTTTTTATATATCTATCTATCTGTTTATCTATCTATATATCTACCATTCTAATTATCTATTTATTAATATATCTATATATTTGTCTATCAATATGACTTTCAATCTGTCAATCAATCAATCAATCTATCTATAATTCTATCTAAATGTCTATATATCATCTATCTATCTATCAATCAATCTTTCTATAATTCTATATAAAAAATAATCAATTTTTCTATCTATCTTTATATCTTTTTATCTGTCTATCTATATATTTGTTTATCTATCTATTTAACTATCTATCAATCTATATATTTTTCTGTCAATATATAAAATAATTATATATATATGTATCGATTAATCTATCTATAAGTCTGTCTATCAGTCTATCAATCAATCTATCTATCTATCTATCGATCTATCTATATATCTGTTTAATAATATTTCGATATATTTGTCTATCTAATTTTCTATCAATATGACTATCAATTTGTCTATCTAAATGCCTATCTATCTGTGTTATATATCTATCTAACTATTTGTCTATCAATGTGTCTATCAACTAATCTATAAATTTTTCTATCAATATTTCTATCATTCTGTCTATAAATCAATCATTCTATCTATCTATCTATATATCTTTCTGTCTATCTTTCTTTCTATCAATCTATCTATTCATCTATCAATTTATCTATCTATCTACCTATCTATCAATATCTAAATCTATAAGTCTATCTATATGTATATCTATCTGTCTATATATCTATATATTTATGTATCTATTTATATGTCTATGTATCTATCTATCTATGTATATATATCAATCTTCATATTAATCTTCAATCAAATTGTGTATTTATTTTCCTAACTACTATCTGTCTATCTATTTGTTTATCTGTCTATTTGTCTATCTATTTATCTATTTATCTATCATCTTTACTTCTTTTTTTCTATTTCTCTAACTTTTTTTATATTTTTCTATCTATTTATTTATCTATTTGTCTATCTATTCGTCTATCTACCTGTCTATCTATTAGTCTATCTATCTATCTTTTGTCTTATAATCTTTTGATCTATTTGACTATCTAGTTGTCTATCAATCTGTCTATCTATTTATTTATCAATCTGAATATCTTTCTATCTATATGTGTATCTATATGTTTATTAATCTCTTTACATTTATGTTAATAAATCATTCTATCAATCTATCTATGAATTTGTCTATGAATTTGGCTATGAATTTGTCTATCAATCTGTCAATCAATCAATCATTATATATATATATATATATATATATATATATATATATATATATCTATCTATCTTTCTTTCTTTATTTCTATAAGTCTATCAATCTATTTCTTTATCAATCTATATGACTATCTATCTAACTATCTTTCTGTCAATCAATCTATCTATCTATCTATATCTCTTTTTATAATTCTATCTATATATCTATCTATCAATCTATCTAATTATCTATGTCTAGCAATCTGTTTATCTATCTATATATCTATATTTCTATATATCTGTCTTTCATTTAATTTATCAATCTATCTATGTAACTATCTATCTATTTATTTATGTGTTTATCTATCTTTCTTTCTATCTAACTGTCTAACTAATTATTAATCTACCTATATATCTATCAATCTATATGTCGATATATCAGTTATCTTTCTGTCTATCTATTTGTATTTTTTATATTTATCATTCTATCTATCTATCTATCAATATGTCTATATATCTGTCTATCTATCTATTTGTATATCTATAAGTCTATATAAATGTCTATATATCATTTATCTATATGTCTATCAATCTATCTATCGTTCTGTTTATCAATCAATCAATCAATCTATCTATCTATCTATTTATCAATCTCTATAGTTATCTATCGATATTTCTATCTATTTATCATCTTTCCTTCTTTCTTTCTATCTCTCTAACTTTTTATTTGTTTATTTCTCAATCAATCTATCTATTTGTCTATCTATTCATCTATCTATGTGTCTATCTACCAGTCTATCTATATATCTATCTATCTGTGTCTTTATCTATCGTTTGTCTTATAAACTTTTGATCTATTTGACTATCTAATTGTTTATCAATCTGTCTATCTATCTATTTATCACTCTATATATTTATCTATCTATCTATATGTGTATTTAAATGTTTATTAATCTGTCTATATTTTTGTCTTTAAATCTTACTATCAATCTGTCTATGAATTTGTTTATGAATTTGACTATCAATCAATCAATCATTCATTCATTCTATATATATATATATATCTATCTTTCTTGTTATAAGTCTAACTATCTACTTATCTATCAATATATTTGACTATCAATCTGACTATCTTTCTGTCTATTAATCAATCTATCTATCTGACTATCTGTCTATAATATATCTATCAATCTATATATGTGTCTATAAATCTATTTATCTATCTGTCTATATATTTATCTATGTACCTATATCTTTATCTATCTATCTTTCTATCTATCTATCTATATGTATGTCTGTCTATCTATCTTTCTATCATTCTATCTATCTTCTATCTATCTATTTGTATATTTATTTATTTAATTATCTGTCTATCTATCTACCTATCTATCTATCTTTAAATCTATCAATATGTCTATATATCTATCTATTTATCTATCTATCAATCTATAAGTCTATATACATATCTCTCTATCATATATCTATATGTTTATTAATCTATCTATCATTCTGTCAATCAATCAATCAATTTGTCTGACTATCTATCTGTCTATCTATCTGTATATTTATGTATCGATCTATCTATCTAACTTTTTGTATATTTAGCTTTCAATCAATCAATCAATCTATGTATCTATTAGTCTATCTACCTATCTATCCATCTGTCTATATGTCTATCTATTTTTCTATCTAATTATCTCTTGTCATATAATCTCTCTATCAATTTGTCTATCTAGTTGTCTATCAATTTGTTTATCTATCTATTTATTAATCTATCTATTTATCTATTTATTTATATATCTATCTATATATGTTTCTATAAGTTAATCAATCTATCTATATTCTTGTCTATAAATCTGTCTATCAATCTATCTATATATGTTTCTATCAGTTTCTCAATCTATCTATATTTTTGTTTATAAATATTTCTATCAATCTATCTATGAATTTGTCTATCAATCAATCAATCATTTTATCTATCTATCTATCGGTATGTATGTCTTTTAATCTATCTATTAAGATATCTATCTATTGATTTATTTATCTTTCTATCAATCAATCATTTTATCTATATGTTTGTCTGACTATCTATCTGTCTATCTATCTATCTGTCTATCTATCTATCTATCTATAAATCTATTTATCTTTCTATCAATGTTTCTATCTATTTATCTTTATTTCTTTCTATCTATATGTCTGTCTATCTTTTTCTCTAACTATCTGTCTATCTATATGTCTTACTATCTATCTATCTATGTGTCTTTATCCGTCTATCTTTTTATCTATCTATTTATCTATTTATCTGTCTATCTATCTATCTATCTATTTATCTATCTATCTTTCTGTCTATCTATCTATCTATTTGTCTATCTATATATCTATCTTTCTATCTATCTATGTGTCTATTTATCTTTCTATCTATCTGTCTATCTATCTATCTATCTTTATGTCAATTTATCAATTTCTCTATATGTCTATCTATCTATCTATCTAACTATATATATCTATATATCTATCTCTAAGTCTATCTAAATATCTATATATGAATATGTCTGCCTATCTATTTATCTATTTGTCTATTTATCTATCTATCAATCATTTTGTCTATCAATCTATCTATGTGTCTATCTATCTATTTATCTGACTGTTTATCCATCTATCCATCTATCTTTCTATCTTTCTATCTATAAAACTATCTATCTATCTATCTATATATCTGTCAATTAATCTGTCTATCAATCTATGTATCTATCTGTATTTATTTATGTCTATCAATCTATCTATCTATTTGTTTATCTATCTATCTTTCTCTCTATATATTTTTCTATTTGTCTATCTATCTATTTATCTATCTTTATATCTATCTATCTATCAATCTGTCTATCAATTTGTCTATTAATATTTCTATCAATCTACATATCAATATGTCTATCAATCTTTCTATCGATTTGTCTATCAATCTATCAATCATTCAATTATTTTATCTCTCTAAATTTCGGTCTATCTATCTTTCAATCTATTTAATAAACTTTCAATATATCTATCTATTTATCAGTTTATCTTTTTTTCTGTCAATCTATTTGTCTATATGTTTGTCTATCTATTTGTCTGTCTATATGTATGTCTATTTATCTATCTATTTAGCTATCTATCTGTATGTCAATCTATCTATTTATATATCTATCTATCTATCTATCTATCTCTCTATATCTTTATTTATCTATCTATATATCTATCTATCTTATTATTTATATATTTGTCTATCTATATGTCTATATATCTATTTATCTATATATCTATCTATATATCTATCTATTTGTTTGTCTGTCTATCTATCTATTTATCTCTCTCTCTCTCTTTCTCTATCTGTCTATATATCTATCGATCTATCTATTTATCTATATGGCTATCAATCTATCTATCAATCTGTCTATCTGTATATCTAACTATATATATATATCTATCTTTCTTTCTATTTATCTATTTATCTATCTGTCTACCAATCTATCTATCAATCTATGTATTTATCTGTCTATCTATCTATCTATCTGTCTGTCTATCTATCTCTCTTTATATCTATCTACCTATCAATATAAATATCTATCAAAGGTCATCTGGATATTTCTACTGGTTATTCGCAACTACATTACAATTTACACAAAATTCAATACAAGTAAATTTGAAAGCTACTAAAAACCAGTGCAATTTTACAAGATTTTACAATCTGGTTATGCGGCAGCCCTTGGGAGAGATGATGATTCAGTTGATTTGCTTGGTTTAACTGGTTCGAACCCAATCCATGCAGAAAATAAGACAGCTACCTAGACTATTGTAGTTGAAGTTGACCTAGTGGCTAAAAATTGCATTATAGGTTGCCTAGCCTGCAACCCATTTGACCAAAAACAAACCCAAGGACCGTAGTACAATATATTTAACCATTTCCATTATTAAATTTGACCATACCTACCCTAATTATATTTACTTGATCACAAATCATCACCAATTTCCTTGTTGCATAGTATATGAGAATGGTGAGCATATTGAAAATAAGAAGGAATTGGTTTATGTAGATTAAAAGTTGTTTCCAATCTCCTTTTTCACATAAACAGATCACTTTCACATGGTAATTAACAATTAAATGATGGCACTAACCTGATTTTCCACATTGGTTTATCTTTATTTCATACACAACTAATGGTCAGCTCCATGAAACTTGCAAGTATTCATGTGCCCAAGGACAAACCAAATGATGAAGAGATAGAACAAGAATGCTACAAAAGAGAACAAGGGATGATGGGCCATAACTTTACACACCCAAAAAAAAGTTCTCCAATTAATCATTGTAATTTTTTAAAAGCAAGCAAATTCACACAAGAAAAAGTGGAACTTTCATCAAGGTTTAATATCGATGAAAATTAATCTAGCAAGCATATTCCAATCCTTCGGAATGTGGCTCAACAACACAATGTGCACCAGCAGCCATGGAAGGCAATACATGGTGCTTGCTCACCACATACTCATAATTCAGGGCAAACAAAAATAGGTTTAGATACACAGAATGTAGAACAACATGTGAATCAATTATTAATAGATACAGCTCATACTTCATTAACAAGATCAATAAAACAACAATAATCTAGATGTAAAGTGGGCTCGCCAAAGCTCATATTCATGAGATCACATTTATGCTACCTAAAAGTAAGTGTTTTCACCATGCGAATGTCATTTTCTAGAGTAAATATGAATGACTAATAAAATTTACTCGAACTCCATAGTAGCTATTAGGGCCCATTTCAAGCTTTCCTTGTTTCCATTGACCCCAAGCATGAGTCTCCAATCTTGTATGATACTATTTGTGGCCCAGGTGCAACTCAATTGAGCAATAGCTTTGAAGATTTAGATAAAAATATAAAACCACCATGAATGATTAAACCAACAGTAGCAAACAAATGTAATACCTATTCATGGAAAGTGGCAGCAATAGCAGCAACATGTGTACAGTGAACAGAGGAATTAGTTACAATGCATTGAGTATTTCCATCATCATAAATATTTAGAGAAAATGTACAAACATCTAGCTTGATAAATATTTGAAAATTTTTTTCATCCCTGAATGTGTAATTCACATCGCATCACAACACAACCCAATGATATCCATCTGTAAGAAAACTAGGCACTAATAATCAACAAAACTAGACACTAATAATTGCATCACAACACAACCCATCTGGCATGCAAAAATAGGGTGACACATCAAGTGGAAGTCTAGGGTTACACGTCATGTGGCAGTCTAGCATGCAATAATAGAGTACCACATCATATGGTAGTCTAGCAGGCAATAATAGGGTGACACAACATGTGGAAGTATGGCATGCACTACGTGAAAGTCTACTATGGGCTTGTGGTAGTCTGGAATGAACCATGTGCATGTGTGCAGCAGTATCAATGTGTATGTAGTGTGACACAAATAAGGTGGTAGTGTGGCATGTGCCATGTGATAGTGTGCATAATGGATGCATGTGTGGAAAGGTAGTGGGTAGTTATATGAATGTAGGGTGGCATGCTTTGTGAAGTAGTGTGGGCAGTGAATGCATGTAGTGTGTTATGGTAATGTGCAAAATAAATATAGTGCTGAAAAATAAAAAAAAATTTTAAAAATGATTTAGTGAGTGGGTTATATTTTGGTTGATAGATTTTTTGGCTACATCAATTTGTGTTGGCTCGCACTAAAGGAAGAAACCTAGCTTTCTTCTAGTCACATCTAGCTCTCCTCTTATTAGTGCAGGTTCTAACTACGTCAATTTTAATGCTCAAACAGTATCAATACAAATACAAAATCTCTCTTTTCGTAGTAGAAATATTTCAAAAAACAAAATCAAAATCAAAATCAAAATCAAAAATAAAATCAAAATCAAAAACCAAAACCTATATGAACATGTGACACTTGAAGTTGTCATCTTCGAAAATTGATGTCATGTTTGCACATCAGATGTCCTACAAAGAATCATGGTTAGGTTAGTCAACCAAAAAAAGAACAAAACTAGAATTAAGAACAATGATGCCACCAAAAATATCTCCTCCTATTAGCTACAGATAGGGAAAAATCATGTGCCCAAAAGTTACTCACTATTCATTCTTCAAGAAGTGAGAAGATAAAAGCTTTGAGACTGCAAGTCTAGTGAAAGACTTGTGTTGGAGTAGTTCTTTTAACTTATCATCACAAATTATTCTCCACCTATCTGATGGATCCTTTAATAAATAATTAAAATTGAAGAATAGGACCACAGATTCTCATCGGGGGGAGATGAAGATGATGAATGTTGGCATAGCTGTAGATTATTATTTTTTATATAGTCTCACATATTCTTTACAACATCAGAACGAGATAATGTATCATCACCTATACCACTAAATTTTATGAGAGCATCTGAAAGATAAACAGGAAGCCAGAAATCAAAAAGTTAAGAAATAATTAAGAAAAACCAAAAATAGTTCAAAAATAATTTTGATACAAAAATTACATGGTTAAAACAAAAATCTAACATAGTTTCACTAACATTTAAAACTAAATCATTTTCAAGATTAGCTGGTGCATTTGTGCTAGCCTCTCCTATTTTTGGTTTCATCAACATTTAAACTAAAAATAGGTCACCCATACCCTCAAGCTACTTTGCCAACTTCTAATTTTTTGTATGTGTGAAAAATAAATTGGCAAGTTTTTTGTGTACAAAAGTATATTAGTATACATGATTCATTATAAACAAAAAAAATGTACATGTAAAGAAAACATAGACTGCACTAAATAAGCAACTTCACATACACCACACATCTACTACTTTGGATAGATATAATGTATGCACATTTTTTTAAAAACAGAATGATTTATGTATTACTAATCAAATTATCTATCATATTACTCATGTGAACATTATATAATGATTGAATGATTACTTATTATAAATGTGTACACGAAATAAGGTATCATGCATGGCCAGTGTGCTTTGAGAATGCATGGTATCTTGCTCTTCTTTGAAATTCAAATATTTAACAAGACATCAATCTATCTATTGTCTTGATGTATAAATATCTTTCTATTTATTATTCTATAAGTCAATGTGTCTAACTATCTAACTATATATCTGACTAACTAACTATCTAACTATCTATCTATATATCTATCTATTAGTCTATTTGTCTATATGTCTATCTTTTTTTAGTCTATCATTCAATCTATCAATCTATATTTCTTTAATCCTATCTATCTATAAGTATATATAATTATTTTTCAATCAATTTATATGTCTATATAACTATTTGTGTATGTGTCTATCAATCGATTTATCTTTCTATCAATGTGTCTTTGTGTTATTGTGTCTATCTTTTGATCTAACTATCTATCTATCTATTTGTATATTTATATATCTATCTATTTTTATGTGTATATGTCTATCTGTCTATCTATCTATCTATCTATTTGTGTATCTATCTATCAATATATCTATCTGTCTGTCTGTCAATCTAAAAACTAGTTTATATGTCTATCTCTTTATCTATCTATATGTCTATCTATCATTATATATAACTTTCTATCTATCTATGACTATATGTCTATTAGTTTATCTATCAATCTGACTATCTCTCAATATGTCTGTCAATCAATCAATCAATCAATCTGCTTATCTATCTTTCTGTCTATCTATCTATCTATTGGTTTTTCTCTATATTTATCTATCTGTCTATTTATATATCTATCTATTTGTCTATAAGTTTATCAATCAATCAATCTTTCTATCTATATATATAAAATTTCTTTATCTATCTACCTATCTATATGTCTATTTATATATCTATCTATATATCTATCTATTTATCTATCTGTTTATCTCTCTATCTATCTCTCAGATAACTATATATTTATCTATCTATTTGTCTATCTATCTATCAATCTATTTATCTAGTGATTTGACTATTTATTTATCGATATGTCTATCTGTCTATCTATATATATATATATATATATATCAATATCTATCTATCTATCTATATAACTATATGACTATCTATATATTTTTCTATCAGTCTATTTGTCTATTTGTTTATCTATCTATATGAGACTTTATCAATCTATCAATATATATATCAATGTATTTATCTATCTATCTATATATCCATCTATCTGTCTGTCTGTCAATCTATCTATATATCTAACTATTTAACTATCTATCAATCTATCTGTCTATCTATCTAACTATTTAACTATCTATCAATCTATCTATCTTTTTTAAGTCTATTTATCTTTCAACCTATCTATCTATCAATCTATTTATCTATTTATCTATATATATGTTTATTTATTTGGATGTTTTTTATCTTCTATCTATCTACATTTCTATATGTTTATCAGCTACAATATATTGGTCTATCAATCTTTCTATCATTCTATCTAACTATCTATTTATCTACTAATTAGACTATCTATTTGTGTATTTTAATATCTATCTATGTGTCTATATGTCTATCAATCAATATATCTATTTATCTATTAATCTATTAGTCAATATATTTGTCAAATATCTATCTATCTGTCTATTTATCTATCTATCTATCTTTATATCTATCTAAATTTCTATCTATCTAATTGTCCATCTGGCTATCTAACTAAGTTTCTATCTATCTATATTTATATCTTTTAACATATCTATCTTTATATCTTTTTGCTATGATTGGCTGTCTTTCTATCTATTTGTCAATTTATTGATATGTATATTAGTCTATATATCTATCTATCTACATATCTATCTGTTTATAAGTCTAACAATCTATCAATCTATTATTCTATTCGACTATCTATCAATCTATCTATTTGTGTTTCTGTCACTCTATCTATTTATTTTACTATATGTCTATTTGTACCTCTATCTATCTATCTATCTATCTATCTTTCTATCTATATATAAGACTATCTATCTATCTATGTTTCAGATTACCTACCATTCTGCTTATATTTCTTTTTGTCTATTTGTCTATCTATCTATCACTCTATCTATTTATCTTTTTATCTATCTAGCAAATGACTAACTAACTAACTAACTATCTATCTATCTATAGATCTATGTGTCTATCTACATATATGTTTATCTATGTTTTTGTCTATCTATAAATCTATCTTTCGATAAATCTATCAATCTCTAGATATGTCTTTTTGTGCGTGTATATATATATATATATGTATATCTTTACCTATCTATATGACTATTCTTATATCAGTCAATCTATCTATCTTTTTATCTTTCTATTTGTATATTTATCTTTTGTTTATCTATATATCTTTCTATATGTCTATCTATCTTTCTATCTTTCTAACTATCTATATTTTATAGATTTATCTTTGTATCTATTTATCTATCTAATAATCTATCTTTCTATTTGGATATCGATCTATCTGTATATCTCTCTATCTGTCTATTTGTCTATTTGTAAATATTTTTATGTCTATCGATGTATTATGAATGTATCTATCTATCTATCTATGTGGCTCTCTATCTATCTATTTGTCAATTTGTCTATCTATATTTTTGTTTATCTTTATATATATCTATCAATATATCTTTTTTTTGTCTATTTATACATTTGACTATCTATTTATCTATCTATATGCCTACCTGCCTATTTTTCAATCTGTCTATATATCTAAATGTCTATCTTTCAATCTATCAATCTATAAAATTATCTTCCCCTTTATCTGTCTATATATCTATCTAACAATCTGGCTATCAATATGTGTATCTATCTATCAATATATATGTGTACATTTCTATTTTTGTTTCTATCAATCTATCTATATGTCTATCTATCTATTTCTTTGTCTAACTAACTAACTAACCATCTATTTATCTATCTTTCTATCAATTTTCCTATTTGTGTAAATGCATATCTATTTATCTATCTTTTTTTATATGGCAATCTATCAAACTATAAATCTATGTATTTGTCTATCATATATATTTATGTATTTGTCTAACTATCTATATGTGGTTCTATCTATAAGTTTATTATTTGTCTATCTCATTATTTATCTATGTATTTATCTATCATATCTATTTAACTATATTTCTATGTGTCTATCTCATTATTTGTCTATTTATCTATATATTTATCTGTCTATCTACATATCAATTTATTTATTTATCATTCTAATAGTCGATATGTTTATCTGTCTATCTATATATCAATCCATCTATCTGTCTTTCTATTTGTCGATTTATCTTTCTGACTATCTGTCTATCTGTCTATCTATATATTTTTCTATCTATCTACCTACCTACCTACCTATCTGAATATGTATCTATCTATATGTGAATCTATCAATCTATCTGTTTATCTATCTATATGTCTGTCTGTATGTCTGTCAGTTTGTCTATCTATATTTTGCATATATGCCTATCTATATATG
This sequence comes from Sapria himalayana, assembly GCA_029783825.1. Classification (NCBI taxonomy): domain Eukaryota; kingdom Viridiplantae; phylum Streptophyta; class Magnoliopsida; order Malpighiales; family Rafflesiaceae; genus Sapria; species Sapria himalayana. Next base: position 31,584 of record JAREIK010001067.1, on the reverse strand, counting down.
TTTCTATCTTTCTATCTGTCTATCTGTCTTTCTACATATCTATCTATATGTCTATCTTTATATCTATCTATCTATCTATTTGTATGTCTATCAATCTAATAGTCTCTCTATATATCTTTTTGTCTATCTTTCTATATGTCTATTTGTATATCTATCTATCTATATTTTTATAAATCTATATACCTATCTATCTATCTATATTTCTATCTCTCTAATTAAGTATCTATGTACCTGTCTATCTATCTATCTTTATATCTATCTATCTATCTAACTATCTAGCTATTTGTCTATCTATCTATCTATCATTATATCTATTTTGCTATATATCTATCTATTTGTTTATCTATCTATATGTCTATCTATTTATTTTCTTATCTATGTTTATGTCTATCTGACTATATATGTTTCTACTTATCTTTATATCTATTTATCTATATATTTGTCTTTCTGCCTATCTACATATATGCCCATATATATATATATATATATATCTGTCTATCTATCTATTTCTCTATCTATCTATGTGTCTATTAGACTATCTATATATCTATCTATCTATCAATTTTCTTATCTATCTATTTATCTATATATATGTTAGACTATCTATATATATGACTATCTATATATCTAACCATCTCTCTATCTTCCGATCTACCTATCTGTCTATCTATCTATTTGTCTAACTATCTATATATCTATAAATCTATATGTTTATTAATATATTTGTCGATCTATCTAACTAACTATCTCTGTATCTATCTTGCTATCACACTATATATTTATCTATTAGTCATTCTATCTTTGTATATATCTATCTATCATAATATATGTATATCTATCTATTTTTCTATCTATCTATCGTTCTATTTGTCTATCTGTATATCTATTTATCTGTCTAATTGTCCATCTATCTTTATATATATGTGTGTATCTATATATCTATATTTATTTTTATGAGACTATCTTTCTATCTGTCTATCTATCTATCTAACTATCTATTTATCTAAATATCAATCTATCTATGAATCTATCTATCTAGCTATCTATATATCTATCTATCTTTATATCTGTATATATATATATATATATTAATTAATCTATCTATTTTATTATTGTTTTATCTATAATTATATTTATCTATCTATCTAACTATCGACTTATATACTTATACCTCTATCTGTCTGTCTATCTATAAGTCAATTTTTAAATTTGACTTTCAATAAATTTATCTATCTATTTGTCTATCTTTCTATCTATTTATATATCAATTGATTAATTATCTATCCAACTATCGATCTATATGTCAATTTGTCTATCTAACTTTCTTTTATTTGCTTATGTATCAATTTGTGTATCTATATCTCTGATTATCTATATTTCTTACTCTCTCTTTATCTAACTAGCAATCTATATACCTATTTGCCTATCTATTTATATGTCAATTTATTTATATGTCTATATGTATATCTTTTGATATGTCTATTGGTCTTTCTGTCTATCAATCTATCTTTCTATCTATTTATCTTAATATCTATCTCTCTATGTATATATCTATGTGTCTATTTATTTTTCTATAAATCTATCTATATTACTATATGTATATTTATCTAATTGTCTATCTATTTTTATATCTATCTATATGTATATCTATCTATATGTATATTTGGTCATATAACTATATGTTTATCTATTTAACCTTGTATCTATCTATCTATCTATCATCTGTCTATCTTTCTATCATTATATCTATTTATCTTACTTACAATTTATCTATCTATATTCATATCTATCTATCTGGCTATCTATCTATTTATTTATATACCTTTTTATCTATCTTTCTATTTCTCTATCTATATAGCTATTTATGTGTCAATATATTTATCTATCTATCTATTTGTTTATCTCTTTATATGTATATATTTATATTTTCTGAACTATTTATTTTTCTATCTATTAAATGATCTATCTTCCAATCTATCAATGAGCAAATCTATCTATATGACTCTTCCTATTTGTCTACCTATATAACTATCTAATTATCTAACTATTTATCTATCTATCTATCTACATATCTATCTTTTAGTATATATATATATGTTTATTTATCTATATCTTTATATGTCAATCCATCAATTTGTCTATCTATTTATCTATCTATCCATCTTTCTATCTATCTATTTTTGTATATACTTGTTAACTATCTATCTTTCTATTTATCTATTTTGAATCTGTCTATATGTGCAAATAAATATTTGTATATATGTTAATCTATTTATATGTCTATTTGGTTATTTGTCTATATGCCTTTCTTTCTATCTATCTCTCCAAATATGTATATCTATCTATCTAACTAGCTCTCTATCTATCTGTCTATGCATCTATCTTTGTATTTGTGTATATGTCTCTCTATCTGTCTATCTACATGTATATCTATCTATTTTACTTTTTTTTAAATGTCAATATATCTATCTCTCACATTGTTTAAATGTCTTTAAATCTATATATTTGTTTATTTAACTATCTAATATATCTATGTTTCTATCTTTCTTTCTAACTATTAAACTATCTTTAAGTCCATTAGTCAATCTATATATTTATGTATCTATATATATATTTGTCATTTTTACTATCTGTCTATCTATCTATTTATCTATTTGTATATCATTGTTTCAATCTATCTGTCTATATCTCTATCTGTTTATCTATTTAGTTGTATATCTATCTATAAATTAATCTATATATCTATCTTTATATCTATATATTTGTCTATCTATCAATTTATTAATCTTTCTATCTATGAATCAATCTATCTATCTATCTATCAATATATCTAATTAACAATATATGTGTTAATCTTTCTATATATCTATCCGTGTAACTATCAAATAGTATATATGAATGTCTATATGTCTATCTATCTTTCTATCAATCTACTAACAATCTATATGTTATTTTCCTATCTATCTAACTATCTACCTATATCTCTATTTATCATCTGCCTATTTGCCTATTGGTCTATCTATCTATCTATCTTATGTCTATCTTTCTATATATCTAATTGACTATCTATTTATCTTCCTATCTATGTACCTTTTTATCTAACTATTTGTCTATTTGTCTGTCTATATGTTTATATGTCTATTAGTCTATCTATCTACTTATCTATCTATATGTCTATATGCCTTTATGCCTATATGCATATTTGTCTATCTATATGTCTATCAATCTATTTACCTACCTACCTATCTATCTATATATATGTATATCTATCTATTTATTTATTTATTTATCTATCTGTCTGTCTATATGTCAATCTATGTTCAAGTATATTAATCTATCTATTTATGTATCTATATATCTTTATTTTTATCTATCTATCTATAAGTCTATTTGTCTATCTATCCATTTGTCTTTCTATCAATATATCTATTTATATATCTATCTATCTATCATTCTGTCTATCTATCTATCTATCAATCTATGTATCTATCTTGCTTTCTATCTATATATCTGTGTATCTGCCTATCTATCCATCTATCTATCTATGTGTCGATGTGTCTATGTGTGAATGTGTCTATCTATCTATCTAACTATTTATCTATCTATATATTATCTATCTATCTATCTATCTTTATATGTTTCTATCTATCTTTATTTATATCTTTCTATATGTATATCTATCTATAATACTATCTTTATATCTATCATTTATCTGTCTGTCTATATGTCATTTATCTATTTATCTATCTATCTGTCTATCTGTATATATTTCTATCATTTTATATATATATTATCTATCTATTTGTATATTTTTATATCTGTATATCAACCTATATTTCATTATATCTGTATGTCTATATGACTATCTAATTACCAATCTATTTGTCATTTTGTCTATCTATTTATTTAATATATACCTATCTATATATATTTCTATCTACCAATCTGACTATCAGTTTCCCTATCTATATGCTTATTTGCTTATCTACTTATTTGTCTATCTAATTAACTATCTATATATCTATCTATCTATCTATGTGTTTGGCTATATATATATATATATATCTATCAATCTATCTAATTGTCTATCTGTATATCTGTCTATTTATGTATTTGTCTTTCTATCTTTCTATCTATATGTGTATCTTTCTACTTGTCTATCTATTTATTCGTATATCATTCAATATATCTATATATCTTTCTATCTATATGTCTTGATGTTTATATGACTATTTTTGTATCAATCGATCTAATTATATATATATATATATATATATATATATATATATATATATATATATATATATATATTTTTCAATATGTAAATATATCAAATATGTCTATCTGACTATCTATTTATATGACTATCTATATATCTATGAAATTTATCTATTTGTCTATCTATATATCTTTCTATCCGTATTTTGGTTTATCTACCTTTTTATCAATCTGCCAATATGTGCATCTGTCTATCTATCTATTTCACTACTTGTCTATCTATATATCTTTCTATCCGTATTTTGGTTTATCTACCTTTTAACAATCTGCCAAAATGTGCATCTGTCTATCTATATATATTCCTTTAAAACTATCAAAATATTTGTTTATTTCTATGTCTCTCTATGTCTCTATATGTCTATATGTCTAACTGTCTATCTTTATATCTTTCTATCTATCTATATGACTATATCTTTATTAGTATGTCTATTTATCTATTGAAATCTATATATATCTATGTCTATTTGTATAACTATCTATCTTTATATAAGTCTATCTATCTATCTATTTAAAATTCTATCTATCTATCTTTCTATCTATCTGTCTATATATCAATCTATCTTTCTATATATATATATATATATATTTGTCTGTCTATCTCTTTATTTGTCTATCTATCTATTTGCCTATATGATTATCTATCTATCTATATATATGTCTATCAATCTATCTATTTATCTCTCTATCTTCTTATGTGGCTATTTGTCTACCTATCTATCTTTCTATCTATTTTTTTATCTATCTATTTGTCTATCTATTTGTCTATTTATCTATCTATCTATATATCTATATATCTATATATCTATCTATATCTATCTATCTATATATCTATCTATATATCTATCTATCTATTTATCTTTTGATATGTTATCTATATAGTTGTCTATCTATCTATTATCTATCAATTAACTATCTATTATTTATTTATTTGTAAATCAATCTATCTATCTATCTATCTAATTATTTCTATATTTATCTATCTGTCTATCTATGTATCTATCTATCTATATATTTATTTGCCTATCTATCTATCTATCTAACTAATTAACTTTCTATCTATCTATTTTTCTAACAATATAAATATGTTTTTATCTATCTGTCAATCAGTCTATCTTTTTATCTGTCTAACTATCTATCTATGTTTCTAACTATCTTCAAATCTATTTATATATCTATCTATCTATCTATTATATATTTATCTACCTATTTGCCTATCTACCTTTCGATTTATTTGTCTATCTAAATATCTATCTATAAGTCTATCTATTTTTCAATATGCCTTTTATCTATTAATCAACTATCTATCTATCTTAATATTT
>JAREIK010001067.1:0-19557 GCA_029783825.1 Sapria himalayana | reverse complement strand
TATATATATATTATATATATATATATATAGTTAGGTATATAAATAGATAGATAGACACATAGACAGATAGACGAATTGTCAGATAGACAAAAAGATAGATATACAAATATACTTATTGATGGATGGACATATAGATAGATAGAAATATAGAAGGATAATATGATATAGAAAAATAGAGATAAAGATACACAGATAAAGATAGACAAATTGAAATATAGATAGATTGATAAATAGACATATAGATTGATTAAAAAATTGATAGATAAATAGATAGATAAATAGATATACATACATATAGATAGATAAATAGATAGATAGATTGATTTATTGATACATAATTGATATATATTATATGTGTGTGTGTGTGTGTGAAAATAGAATATGATATATATAGTATAAATAGATAGAGATATAAATAAGAAAATAGAAGATAGATAGATAGACTGTAGAGACCTATAGAATAGATAAGATAGATAACTAGATAGACAGATATATAGATAGAAAGAGAGAAGTATAGACATATTGATATAAAAAAGATATAGATAGAGAGACAAATATACAGATAGACTAGATATATAGATTGATAAATATAGAGAGATAGATAGATATTTAGACAGATAGATAGGAGTAAAATTAGATATATTTAGATATATAGAGAGATATATAGATAGATAGATCGAAGGCAAGTAAATAGATTCTTAAATAGATAGATAGACAGATAGAATTATGAGATTATAGACAGATAGATATAAAAAATAGAGAAATAAATGATAGATAGATAGAAAGATTGACAGATATATAGATGACTAAATATATAGAAGATTGACATATGAGACACATAGACAAATAGACAAATATATAAATAGAGAAATAAATAAATAAGATTAGTAGATAATAGATATAAGATAGATAGATTGATAGATAAAAAGATAACAAATTGATAGATATATAGACAAAAAAATAGACAGATAAATATTAAATTATTAGAATGATAGATAGTTTATATAGATAGATAGATAAAGAGATAGAGTGATAGATAAAATATATATATAAATAAATAGATAAAAAGATAAATAGATAGATAGATAAAATAAAGAGATATTATAGATAAATATTGGATGAAAGAAAGATACATTGATAGAAAGATTAGTCGATTGATTGATACATTGATAGACAGATCGACATACAGATAGATAGATAGATAGATAAATTGATAGATAGATAATATAAGATAGAAAGATAGCCGATATACAAATTGATACATAGATTGATAAATACATAGATAAAAAGACTTATAGACAAATAGACCAATAGATAGATAGAAAGATTGACTTATAGATAGATAGATAGATAGATATACAGATAAATAGATAGATAGATAGACACATAGATACACATTAAGATAATTATACATATAGACAAATAGATAGATTTATATATAAAAAATATAACATAAAGATATATAATAGATAGAAATATTGACAAATAGATTTTAGATAGATAGATAGATAGGCAGAAAGATAGATATATTGATATACAGACAGATAGATAGATAGTTAGATAGATAAAAATATTTATGGAGAAATAGAATCATAGAATGATAGAATGACAGATAGATATATAGATATATAAACATATAGACAGATAGATAGATATATAGACTAAAAGAAAGATATATAGTTATACATATAGATATATAAACATATAGATAGATTGATTGATTGACAAATAGTCAGAAACAGAGATTGAAAAATAAAAAGATAGACAAATTAATAGACTAATAAATTGATAGACAAGACAGACAAATATAAAGATACATAGATAGATAGGTTGATAGGTACGTAGATAGCTATAAAGATAGAAACATAGATAGAAATGTAGATAAATAGACAGAAAGATTTATAGATCGACATAAAGATAAATAAACAGATAGACAAATAAATAGATAGATAGATCGACAAATATATATATATATATATATATATATATATATATTTAGATAGATAGAAAAATTGACAAACAAATAGATCAATAGATAGACAGGTATATAGATAGTAGATATAAAGACTATTAGTCTATGTGTCTATTTATTTATTGATCTATCTATCGATCAATCAATTTGTCTACCTGACAATCTATCAATCTAGTTGTCTACCTATATATCAATCTATATATCGATAAATTTATCTATCTATCTATTTATTTATTTGTCTATCTTTCTATGTATCTATCTTTCTTAAGAAATGTGTATTTAAACACGTTATCTCCACGGAGACAAAATCTCATGCTAGCATCTAGTCATAATTAATAAAAATAATAATAAGAATAAGATGAATAAAAAAAATAAGAAGAATAAAAAGATTAAGAAGATTAAAAAACCCACAGCTCTAAGAACAATAGAGAGAAACTTAGATTTTTAGAGAAAGAATGCTTCAAGTTGTGCAAGTATAAGGCTAATACTTATCCAAAATGGGGCAAAATGATTTCTTATTCAATAAGAAGACTTTTGTGAGCTTATTTAAGGAACCCGCGATTTTGCACCTAAGGTTTGGAAATAAAAATGGTGTGGCACGGATATACATTCTCTCGGTAGATCTCGATAAACTTGTCGAGCCTTTCAATTACTCCTAATAGGTAAATTTTTTATATGGAAAACTTCTTGCGAAGGAATTTCATGATTTTATAGAAACCTTGAAGCTTAAGGGTTCTATAAAAATTGTGGATTATGATGCTGAGCATACGATTCTTCAATGCCTCAAAGAGGGAGATTTTCAAAGGCTATGGACGAGGCGTCAATGCATAATTAAAGACTATTCAATGAGAAATTTAAAATGGATGATGGATTTCAACCCGAAAGAGAAGGCCCCGATAGCCCAGGTATGGTTTATTTTTCCTAATTTACCTCTCCATCTTTATAGTAAGTAATCTATCTTCATCTTGGCGAAATGTATGGGTAAACCAATAATGATTGATGAGGCAACCAAATAATCCAAGGATTTGCTTGGAGTATAATCTCTTCTCATGGCCTCCATAGAATCTATGGATAGACATCGATAATGAACAGGGGTTCTGGTAGTTAATTGTGCCTGAACATATCCCTAAATATTGTTTTAAATGTAATATAATGAGCCATGGTAGGAGGAATCTATGAAGGGGATGGGCAGAAATGATGCATTGGAATAATATTATGGTAGAGACAAGGGTAAAACTTCATGGGTTAAAAAAGATATAAACAAAGAACTAATGCTACGACAGAATATACACTCTTATAAGGAGGAAATGAAGGTGGGTAGTGATGGGGAGAAAGAAAATAACACCATGCTGGATATCAATAAAAAATAGGAGGAAAATATGGACAAAGCATACACATTTAATGAGGGTTAGAGGGGAGGAAAAGAGCAAGGTTTAGAGTGGGTAGTTGTGGTATACAACAATAAGAATAAGGGGGAGATAGTTGAAGAAAATAAAAAAATAAAAAATAAAAGTATAGATAACAATGAAGAAAATAGTAATGCCTTTAAGGCATTTGCTCATCTAAATGCTGAAAATATAATATTAGTGGAAATACACTAATAGCAGGCAGAAATATGAGGGTTAACTAGTCTATCATGTTCTTGGGTCTCTTGTTCTTTCTGGGTCAACTGAACTCTATTGGTAGTGGTTGTAATGTTACTTCATGAAACTGCATGTTCTAGGTGCGCAGTCTGGAGGTTTGTTGTATGTCCAGTTATGATGGTAGATTGTTTAAGTGTAGTACTATAGGGAAAGTGTGAATTCTGGGTATATTGATGCACTCTTGCTTTGTTGAATTCTATGTGCAGCAAATATCATCTAAATGGATTTTTTCTACTGATGGAAACCCCATTGGGCGCTCATTTTACTCTTCAATCTATATGAAATATGTTAGAGGAGGATATCATAAGGTATTTTTTGCTCTCTCTCTCTCTCTCTCTCTCCTCCCTTCTTTTGTCTCTCCCCCATCTCTCTCTCTCTCTCATCCATTTCTTTCTCTCTCCCCCACATCTCTCTCTCTCTCTCTCTCTCTCTTTGTAGTAGCAACGGAAACAAATGCGGTATATACGTACGTATATAGTCAGTATATACATACATTTAATACTATAGTATTTTATGTACATATATACTGAGTTTATATATGTACTCAGTATATATATACACATAATGTTGCAGTTTATATGTACTTATACTGCAGTAATATATATACGAGTGAACTGTTAGTATATTTGTACATATTTACTACAGCAATATAATTTATCATAACATAGTTTTTTTTATTTTGATTTGGTGGTTTAAATTTCTTACAGATATGGTACAATAGTGTTTCCCATATGAAGCTTGTATAAATGAAGACATATTTAAACAAACATGATGCACCGTGACTCGGATAGCATTTTCGCAGCAAAAAGTTGGTGATCGGAGGAGTAGAGGGAGAGAAAACAACATCAATGCATTAATAGATTATACTTTATGCACAGTCGATAAATATATTGATTAATAAGATGTAATATAATGTTTGTAATTTTTTGTTTTATTTATTTAAAATATTGTATTAAAATAAGGTATTAAATGAATTTTTTTGTTTAATTTAAAATTTTTATTTATAGCAATTAAATTTTTAAATTTAATTTAAAAATATTAAATTATTTAATTAAATTTTAGTTTAAGCTGTATGACAATCAATTTAATTTGTGTTTGTTCATGTCTATAATAACTATTTTTATATACTTGTAAAACTGTTTGTGTGTCTCCGAATTTTGTGGGTAAAGTTTTAGCCTATTAAAGGCATGTAAAACCCTATTATAAGTAGCAGTAGTAGTGACAATGGTGGCAACGATGGCAACGGCAGCAACGTAAGTGGCAGGGGCAGTATCATAAGCGGCAGCGGTAGCAGCATAAGTGGCAGCGGCAGCAGAGGCGGCCACGGCAGTCGCGGCGACGGGTGCTGCAGCGGAGGTTGATGCTGGGGCCACCACGGTGGCAATAGCGGTGGGAGGGACTGCAGCAGCAGCGACGGGAGCAACAACAGTAATAGCAGCAGCATCGGGAGTGGCGGCATCGGAGGCAGCGGTAGTGGTAGCAGCAGCAGCTACACCAAAAGCAGTGGCGGTAGTAGCAGTAGAGGCGGCAACGGTAGCAGTGATGATGGTGGTAGCACTGGTGGCAGTGGCGGCAATGGCAGCACCGACAACGGGGGTAGTGGTGGCAGCGTCATGCAATGGCAGTGGGCAGCACCGGCAACAGGCGCAGTATTGACAGCCACTACAGCGGCTAGCAGCATCAGCGGCCGTGATAGTAGCAGTGGTATTGGCAGTGACAGCAATAACAACAGTCGTGGTAGGAGCGGTAGTGGGAGCAGCAGCAACAACGACAAATGAGGTATATACGTATAAATAAAGACGGTATATACGTATGAATTAAGTTAGTATATACGTACATATAATACTGTATTATTTTCTGTACATATATATTGAGTATATTTGTACTCAATTTATATGTATACATAATACTTCTATTTTTATGTACATATACAACATTAATATATGTACGAGTGAAATGCTAGTATATATTTACATATATACCGTAGAATTATATACTTATCAAACATAACTTTTTTTTATTTGACTGAGTGGTTTAAATTTCTTACATATATGATACTGCATTGTTCCTCATACAAAGCTTTTATAAGTGATGAGATTTTTCACTAGACATTATATGTCGTGACTCGGACACTTTGTCGCAGTAGAAAAATAATGATCGGAGGAGCAGAGGGAGAGAAAGCAACATTAATGAATGGATATATTATACTATATGTACTGTCGGTAGATACATTGATGAATAGACTAATTAAAATTTTGTTATTTTATTGTTTCAATTATGTAATATATTGAATTAGAATAAGATATTTAATGATTTTATTTTTTGTTTATTATAAATTATTTATAGTTTCAATTTTTTTTTCAATTTGATATAAAATATTATATTATTTAATTAAACAATTTTAAAATAAATTAAATTCAGAAATTATTTTTGAAATTAAAATAGCTAGGGAAGAATCACTTGCTAAATAAGCAATAGATAAATCCATTGCTAAATTAGCAAGGGATAAATCGATTGTTAATTTAGCTAGGGAATTTTCCCTATCTTATTTGTTAGGGAAATCTTAAAAGTAGCAATGAATTTTCCGTCGCTAAATTTATTTTGCTAGGGACTATTTCCGTCGCTAAAATTAATCGACTAGCATGTTAGCTTGGGATTCTTTCGTCATTATTTTCATTTAGCGACGAAAAAATCTCATTTATCTTGCTAATTTAGCTAGGGAATTTGTCTTTTTTAGGATGAGATTTTTGCATAGATAACATTTTAGCTAGGGACACTTTCCATCGCTAAATTTTAGCAATAATTACTTTAGATAGAGGAGCTATCCAAAAGTAATCAATCGATATATCCCGTTTAGCGTTGAAAATCGTCCATTTAGCTAGGGAATTGTCCCTAGCTAAATGTGATTTTTCTTGTAGTGTGTACTGAACATACAAAATACATGTTAAATATGAAGATATATAAGAATCTATCTGAATAATCCAATATATGGATGTTTTTTGGAATGGAACTAAATCTAGGTAATCATTGGATAAATACACTTGTAATATTCAATCTAGTTTTGATTGTTTGTTTAATTTTCTTGGTTCATATTTGAAAAGAAACCAATTGTGTCATTGATATTGTTGCAAAAAATAATAATAAAAATGTATAACTGTGTGCAATCACACATGTAACTATAATTATAATTAAAACTTATAACAATATATATAACTATATGTTTAACTATATATGTATAACTATTTATAAATATTTGTTTAAGTATATAAACTCTTTATAACTATATTTAACTGTATTAGTAATGATGTAAACTATTTTTATAACTATATTTTTAACTATTTATTTAACTATATAATAATTTATAACTATATGTATAATTCTATATAAATATTTTTCTAACAAAATATACTATATGTATAATAATATATAACTATATATAATTATATTTTACTATATGTATAACTATAAAAATGTTATATATAACTATATCTTTAACTACATACATATTTAAAACTATATGTATAATTAAATATAATTATATATAACTCTATTTATAACTAAATATATTAGAGGTATAATAATATATAATTATTAATAATTGTCTTTTACTATATGTATAACTATTTTTATAAATATTAGGATAATAACATATAACTATATATAACTTTTAAAACTATATATATAACTATATATTACTATGTATATTTATATGTAACTATATTTATAACTATATGTATAATAGTTTATGATGACTATATATAACTATGAACTATTATAACTATTATAACTTTTTAAAACTATATAATTAAATTTATGATGACTATATACATAATACCATCAAAATTTTAATTTGGAGTTTTCCAACTAATTTAATAATAGATTACCATATGATATTTTTCAAATGATAAGATTACACTCTTTTGATTACCACTAGAACCAACAAAAGGCTTGGCTGGTCCTCCTGGTGTTGGGAAGAGCACGTTAGCTTCTGAAGTTGTGCGACACATGAATAAATGGTCCCACGCAGACACAGCCTCATTTTCTGATTCAAAGCCATAAAACATTGCCACGGTCCTTCCTATGGATGGGTTCCATCTTTACTGATCCCTGCTGGATCAAAAAGATGCTAAGCTTCTATTATCTTTTCATGCATTCTGAAATACTTTATTTTTTCCTTCTCTCTCTCTCTCTCTCTCTCCAAACATCATTACTGGCATTTAGATATTTGTTGAAGTTTCTGTGGTCATCAATCTAGTTAAGCCGAAAAAGACCTCAGCATTAATATGTGCTCTCTTTATTAGCAATTTAATACCAAATATTTTTTATTAAATTATCACTATCACTTCAATTTTTATTTAATATATTGAAATAATATGTTTTCAAGTTTGTTCTTGAGACTCTTATTTCGTGTGATTCTGTGTTGTCGCTGATTAGACTCGTGACTACATTTTATCATTCATTGGTGGAATTAAACTATTGAATTGTTAATTATCATAATGATTTCTAATGAAATTCAATTAAATGTGTTCATTGTGCTTATTCTCCTTCTCTTGCATGTTCATAGTTTCAAGGATGATGACTGGCTGAACATGAGGAACTGGGGGCTATTACGAGCCATCTTTCAAGGGGTATCTTGGTCTGCAACTGATACCTAGTGTGGGAGACCACAACACAAAGCCTTTCTTACCGGGACCTAACCTTAACAACTTTATCGTTAATGCCAAAAATCCATTACATCCCCATGAATGTCTCCAACACCTCTCTTGCACTACATTACATGAGAAATGGCCGGATAAACCAAAAAGATAAGTTTTTGAACATGTTACCTCCAAATGCTTCTTATCCTGTTCTTAGAAAGACTAATGGAGCTCAATCATTGCGGATTCTACACCCACATGATTCTTTGCAAGATGAAAGGATTTGTAAGATCGATCAACCAAGCCATGACGAATTAGATGGCCAACCAAAGAGAATGCAAAGTGGGGATCCACCAAGAAAATCAAAACTCTAGAAACCATGGAAACTAAAGGATCCAAACTCTATTCTTGTTCCATATTTGAAAGCTCCAAAGAAATGCTTGGACATGGTCATCAATAGCAATGACATGTTAATCTCTAGCATTCCCATACCAGTATTCACTTGCACAGGCAAGTCTCAACAGTGCTATAGATGGGGTTGAGGTGGGTGCCAATCCGCATGCTGCACAACTTGCACATCGATGTATCCCCTACTTTTGATCATGAAAAGAAGAGGAGTGAGAATAGCTAGGAGGAAGTTGAGTCAAGATGCATTGCTATATGAAGTTTGCAAATTTGCAGCCATTTGTTTTTTTTAATATTTGGAAGAAAAAACATCTAATTTTTGAAGTTTTGTTTCTCTTTTTTTCTTTGAATATGAATAATTTATATGGATTGCATATTGTTTTTATATAGTGCATATTATTTTTATGGAGTGCATATTAAATTGTTCTGTAGTTATGTTGACACATACAACTAAGTGACGGTCCTTGCTTCTAACTAAGAGAGTAACCATATGACAGAAGAAGCTGAGGGTTGATGGACTAATACATTAAAGCTAAGAAATTAAAATCACTGGTGCAAGCACATAGAGAGGGGAAGAAATGTTCTAAAAAAGCCACACGAAAGCATGGTGTTGTGGAAGGTGGTAGGGTAGAGCAACCCCCATGTAGACCTTGGGACCAGGAGAGAAATCTGGTTGTGGGGAAGTAGGGTGCGAACATTGATGCGCCAACCCTGGCTCATTGCTTGTCTTCCAGGTTTTCCTCTAAGAGGTTTTAGATATATTTTTGAAAATTTAAATAAGATTCGTATTTTTTATTAATATTGATAGTGATGTTTTGTTCCTTCTTTGTGAAGTATAAATGGGATAATACTTTACCTGCTGTTCTATATCTATATCTATACCTACCGTTCTATATCTATAAGACATCCATATATACTATAGTGTATATGTATATATACTACAATATATATGTACATATATATTGTAGTATATATGTACATATACACTATAGTATTATATGTACATATATTCTTAGTATATATACATATATACTATAATATTATATGTACATATATACTATATATAACTATCTTATTGGTGAGCATGATGTTTGTAATATTGCTTATGTTTTGTTGGGTGCTATGTTCTCTACTTTATCAATTGATACGTTGTTTTATTTATAGCTTTTTTGAGGAAGAATTAGCATGTCATACATATTGAGGCATGCCTTGTATACAGAAGTACACTTCTAGAGTCATATCGAGGTTATTCATCCTAAGAGTTGTCCTAATAAAATTAACATGGTATATAAGGGCATTGTTTGTATGAGGTTATTCATCGAGTATATTATATTTATTTTAGGTTGTGTGATTTTTGGTAATGACCATTTCCGGGCATAAATGATTAAGTTGAACTAGAAAGGTGTAAAATATGGACATTATAAAAAAATATGTGAAGATAGGAAAATAGTGTGTGCATGTGTGTGTGTGCGTGTATCTGATTGGTCACATATAGTTATACTATATTCTTGCTGTATGCATGTATATTGCATATATACATGCTTATGCATTTTTAAGTAAATGCAGAGAAATATATGATGCATACGTGCATGATAGTATCGTTCATTAGTTTTTTTATTACTGAATATTCAGACCATCTATGTTAATCCCAAGCCTTTTCTTAACAACTTGACTAGGAAGACAGTTATTGTAAAACTCAAGTGGGGAATAGAATACAAAGGTGAGCTACCTTGTGTTCTTTTCTTGTGTATTGCATTTTTTTTCTAATTTTTTTGGTTTCTTTCAAGTTTTTTTGCTTCAGTAGATTCCTATATGAATCTAAAGGTGTGCAAAAATCTAATACCACACAGCCTGTTATCATTTCAACTTCCATTTCAATTTTGTTTGGCACTTTCTAACTTTCTTATAATTAACCATGGACTGATGAGTGAAGCTAGGCAACAAAGAAGAATATGTTGATGGGCAATTCACTGGAAATCTTGGAAAAATCTTGATTTGATAATTTAAAAATAAGTTCATGATTATTGCATTGTGTGAAATTTATAGCAATTGGTAGTTTGTGTTGTATGTGCTAGTCAATCTATTAATCAGTAGCATTGTATTTTGTTTTTTGTTTTTTTGTAAATGTATTATGTTATACTCTATATGCAGGTGTAATAATTTTTTTTATTTGTGTGGAGTACAAGAGGACAAAGAACTGGCAGATGATGACAATGCCTGAAAGACGTATATTGTGTTTTTTAAGCGCTAATTTATTTCTTCTGTTGTCTTTGATGGTATGTGTATTTGCATGAAAGTACATGTGTGTGTGTTTACACAGAAACACATGCACATACATACATGCACAAGTATACATACATGCAACAGATCACAAGGTTAATAATAAAGTGCTGTTGGAAGAGTAGCTAGATACAAAAAGGGCATTGGCATATAAAAGGAAGAAGAAGATAGAGGTAGAGAGGAAATGTAGAATATAATTAAAGGAAGCAATGTAAATGACCATGGAGGAACATGCTCGGGTGCTAGAATAGCATGCAGATCTTGAGGAGTTGGGGGAGAGAAAGTAACATCAATTTCACGGACAGATTAGACTTTTGTATTGTCATTAGATACATTGATGAAGAATAATATGTAATCAAGTTTTGTTATGTCTCTATTTTAACTTTGTAGCATATTGTATCAAAATATTTTATTACCAGATTTTATTTTTTGTTAATTATAATTAATGGTTGATAGTTTAAGTTTTTCTTAAATTTAATATAAAAATTTAAAAATATGTAATTAAATTTAATGTAAAAAATTAAAAATGTGAAAATAATTATGGAATTAAAATAGATAGAGATTGTTTCCCTCGTTATTTTAACTACGGAATATTCCCTCGCTAATTTAGCGAGGGAATTTTCACTCGCTAATTTTACTAGGGAATATATTTACTAATTAATTTTTGTGATAAACACTTTAGATTGAGAAAAGTTGCATTGTTAATCCATTGTTATATCCACTTTAGTGACAGGAAAACCTCATTTAGCAAGAAAATTTTACCTAGTTATTTGGGATTTTTCTTCTAGTGTAAACATATAGACATATGGATAGATAGATAAATATATATGTGTGTGTGTGTGTGTGTGTGTGTGTGTGTATAAATTTATCAACAAATAGAAAGATAAATACATATAAGCATATACATATAGATAGATAGATAGAAATATAGCAGGATATACAGATTGACATATATACACATATATAGATAGATAGATAAATAGATATGTAGATAGATAGATAAATAAATAGAAATATAGAGAAAATGTTAGATAGCCAAATAGATACAAAGACACATAGACATAGAGAGAGAAAGAGAGAGAGAGAGAGAGATATATATATATATATATGTGTGTGTGTGTGTGTGTGTGTGTAAAGATAAGCAAATAGAAAAATAGAAAATAGACAAATTGAATGATAGACAACTAAATAGATAGATTGATTGATTGATAGATAGATAGACACATATAGAAAATCACATGATATATAAAAAGATAGATAGATAAACAAATAGACAAATAGATAGATAGACAAATAAATATATATGTAAGTAGATCGATAGATAAGACAATAGAAAGAAACATAAATAGAAAAATATATAATTAAAAAAAATACAAATAGATAGATAGATAGACAGATAGACATATGATAGATTGATTTATTGACTGATAAATAGTCAAATAGTTAGATAGATAGATAGATAGTTAAATAGATAAAAAGATAGATACAAAAATAGATAGATATACAGATAGGCACATAGGTAGATGTATAGATAAATAGATAGATAGATATATATAGAGAAAAAGTTGATAACCAAATAGATTGATAGATAGATAGAAAGGTAGATATATATATATATATATATAGACAGAGACATATTAATTGATATACTAATAGACTGATAAATAGAAATATAGTTAGATAGTTAGATAGATATATAGAAAGATTGACATTTAGACAAATTGATAGATTAAAAGATAAACAACTAGATATATAGATCGATAGACAAATAAATAGACACATAAATAGATAGATAGACAGATAGATAGATAACATATAGATAAAAAGATATATAGATATAAAAATAGATAGATTGACAAATTGACTGATAGATATATAGACAAAAAGATAGTAAGATATTTCAATATATAGATAGTTAGATGGTTAGATAGATATATTGACATATACATATTTAGATAAAAAAACAAATAAACCGATGGACATATAAATAGATAGACAAATAGATAGATAGATACATAGATAGATATATAGATAGATAGCAAATAGAAATATAAATTGATAGATATATATATATATAAACTAATAGACTAATAAACAACTTAATAGATAGATAGATATACATACATACAGATAGATAGATAGATAGACACAAAAAAAATAAATAGATAGATAGACACAAAAAAATAAATAGATAGATAGATAGATAAATAGATATAAAGATAGACAGATAGATAAATTTACAAATAGATAAATAGATAGATGTACATTTAGAGAGATTAACATATAGATATAGATATATATATATATATATATATATATATATATATAATGATAGTAGAATATACAAAGAGACAGATAGAAATATGTTGAGATAGGAGGATAGATAGATAGACATAAAGATATATAGATAGATATATAGATTCATAGATATATAGATATACAAAAAGTCAGATAAATATATAGTCAGATAGATAGACATATAGGTAGATAGATAGATAGATAGATAACCAGATAGAAAGATAAGACAAATAGACACATTAAAAATATGTAGAAAGATATATAGATATGGCGATAGATAGATGGTCAGATAGAGAGATAGACACAAAGACAAACATACAGACAGATAGATAGATAGATAGACACATAAACTAATCGATATAGATATAGACGAATTACAGCTATGCAAATAGATAGGTGGACATATTTAAAAATAGATAAACATAGAGATAGGTAGATAGAAGATAGAAATATATTAAATATAGATATATAGATATTTAGATATTTAGATAGATATAAAGATATAATGATAGATATAAAGATAAATAGACTAATAGACATATAGAAAGATTGAAAAAAAAGAAAGAAAGAAAGAAAGATAGCTAGATAAATAGATAGACAAATAGTAGATAAATACATAGACAGATAGATAGATAAATAGATCAATAGATAGACATTTAGATTGATAGATAGATAGATAGAAATATAATAGATATAAATATAATAGATAGAAATATAATAGATAGAAAGATAGAAGATAGATACATAAATAAATAGATAGATCAACATATAGACAGATAGACATATAGATAGTAAAATAAATAAATAAATAGATAGATAGTCAATTAGACATAAAAATTAGACATAGATAGATAGGTAGATTGGAAAATATGTAGATATAGATATAGATATAGATATATATATATATATATATATATACATAGATAGATAGATTGCTTGATTGTTTGACAGATAAATAGTTAAATATATACACAAATAGATATATTGATAAGTAGATAGATATATAGATAGATAGATAAATAAATATATAGATAGATAGCCATATTTAGTGATAGATAGATAGATAGATTGATAGAAAAAAGATATATAGATAGCTAAAAAGATATACAAATAGATAGATAGATAAATAGATAGATAAACAGATAGATAGATAGATAAATTGATAGAAAGATAGGCAAATAGATAGATATATAGGCAAATAGTCAGATAGATAGATAGATAGAAATACATATATATAGAAACATAGATACATAAACATATATAAAGATATACAAATTAATAGATAGACATAAAGATAGATACATAGATAAATAGATAAATAGTTGAACATATAGACAAATTTACCGATAGACAAAGGAAATTAGATAGTTTGATAGATAGAAAGATAGATAGATTGATTGATTCATATATAGACAATTAAAAAGTTAGACAATTAGATAGATAGACAGATAGAAATATAAATTGATTAATAGATAGATAAAAATATATATATATATATATAGAAATATATACAGATAGAAAGATAAACATATAGATAGATAGACAGATAGATAGATTGATAGACATATAGATAGATAAAATGATAGAAAGATAGATTGACTCATAGACTTAGAGAGTGATATACTATTATAAAAATAGAGAGATAGATAAATAATAGATAAGCAAATTGAAAGATTGAAAGATAGATATATAGAAAAATATATAGATAAATAAGTAGACAAATAGATTAATAGATAAATATATAGAAAGATAGATAAATAGACAAATAGATAGATATATAGATAGATAGATAGACATATAGATAGAAAGACTAATAAATAGATAGATAAACAAATAAATAGATAGATAATCATATAGACAGATAAACATATAGATATATAGATAGATGATAAATTGATAGAGCGAGATTGTTAGATATATGGATATATATATACTGATTGACTGATATACTGATAGATATAAATAAAGTTAGATGGTTAGATAAATAAACATATAGAAAAATATATAGTTAGATAATTACATAGATTAATAGATAGACAAATAAATAGACAAACTGATAGAAATATAGATAAAAAGACAAAAAGAAAGATATACAGATAGTCAAATAGATAGATAGATAGATAAATAGATAGATAGATATACAAATAGATTGACATACATATAGATAGATAGATAGTTAGTTAGATAAATAAACAAATAGATAGATTGATAGATGAATAAATAGATAGGAAGAAAAATATTTACACAAAATGATAGTTATACTGATAGATAGATTTTAGATATATATAGATAGATAAATAGATAAACAAATAGATAGATATATAAATATACAAATAGATATATAAATAGACAGATTGATAGATAAATAGATAGATAGATAGATACACAGATAAACAAATAAATATATAAATAAATTGATAGACAAATAGACAAATAAATAAAAATACAGATAAACAAAAAGTAAAATAGTTAGATAGATAAATAGATAGATATAAAGACTAATTTCTTGTTAAATTGTTAGATAGACAAATATAAAATTAACTGATGGACTGATAGATAATAAAATAGATAGATATATATAGATAGATAAATAAATTTACAAATTGATAGACAGATATATAGATAGACTCAAAGAAACATAGAAAGATAGACAGATAGACATATAGATAGATAGAAAGATACAAAGATAAATAGATAGATTGATCGACTGATAGACATACATAAGATAGATAGATAGATTCAAAAATAGATAGATATATAGATAGAAACATTATCACATAGAGACATAAAGAGATAGAAAGAAAGATAGATAGATAGATAGATAGACAGATTGATAATTAGAGTGATAGACTAATAGGTAGTTAGATAGTTTAATATATAGACATAAAGATAAATAGATATATATATATATATATATATATATATATATATATACAATTAGACATTTCACAATTAGATAGATAGATTAATACACAAATACTAAAATAGGTAGATTAAATGATATAAAGACAAATTGCTAGTGAAATTGTTTGATAGACGAATAGAAAGATTGACTGATAGATTGATAGATAATAAAATAGATAGATAGATATATAGATAGATAAAGATATTGAAAAATAGAAAGACAAATAGACAAATAGATAGATATGTATGTATGTAGATCATTACATAGTTAGATAAACAAATAGATATTATATATATATATATATATAGCTAGCTAGCTATATAGGCAAATAGACTAAAAGAAAAATATTAAGATAGATAGATATATAGATATATAGAAAGATTGATAGACACATAGATAGACAGAAAGATAGATAGATAGACAAATAGATAGATAGACAGACAGACAGACAGATATATAGATAAATAGAAAGATTGACAGACAGAAAGATAGATTGAAAAATAGATAAATAGACTCATAGATAGATAGAT
Source organism: Sapria himalayana (assembly GCA_029783825.1). NCBI lineage: Eukaryota > Viridiplantae > Streptophyta > Magnoliopsida > Malpighiales > Rafflesiaceae > Sapria > Sapria himalayana. Next base: position 2,887 of record JAREIK010001067.1, on the reverse strand, counting down.
TGATGGATAAATAAACAGATAGACAGAATTATATATAGACATTTAGATAGATAAATAGATAGATAGCAGATATACAAATTGATTTATAGATATATATATATATATATATATATATATATACATATATAGATAGATAGATAGACAGATAGATAGACACATAATGTTATGGATAGAAAGATAGATAAGATATTGAAAGATAGACTAATAAAGAAATACTTAGATTGATAGATAAACAAATAGACCTATAGACATATAGATAGATATATATCTATACATCTTGATAGATAAATTGACTTATAACTAGAGAGATAAATAAATATATTCATTGATCGATATACATATAGACTAATATACAAAAAGCTAGATAGACAAATAGAAAGATGTAGAAAAAGATAGATAGATATAAAGATAGATTTATAGACAAATGTGTAGATAGGTATATTGAAAGACAAATAGATAGAATTTAGATAGATAGGTAGATTGGCATATGGAAAGATAGGCAAATAGATAGATAGATCAATAGATAGATAAAATAATAGATAGATAGATAAACTCATAGATAAATAGATAGAAAATAGATAGATATATAGATAAATAGCTAGATATATAAATATACATATAAATTAATGGTCACGAAGACTAATAGATTGATATATAGATATATAAAAAGATAGATAGAAAAATAGATAGACATATAGATAGATAGACAAATTTATAGATAGTTAAATAAGAAAATAGGTACATAAGTAGAAAAATTAGATATATAGTTAGATATATATATGGATAGGCAAATAGATAAATGGATTGATAGCTAAATAGAATGAAAGACATATACATATAGATAGATTTATTGATAGATAGTCAAATAGCTAGATATATAGATAGATAGTTACATCAATAAATAGATAAATATATAGATAGACAAGCAAACAGATATATATATATATATATATATATATATATATATAGTTAAGTTGATAGGTAGATATATAAATATATATAAAGTTAGATGGATAGATAGATAGATATAATGAAAGATAGATGAATAGATAGCCAAATACACACATTGAAAATAGGTAGATATTTAGAGAGATAGGTTAGTAGAAAGATAGATAAATAGATAGATAGACAAATCGACAGATAGATTGATACACTGATAGAATAAAAAATAGTTAAATAGTTAGTTAGTTAGATATATAGATAAGTAGAAAGATAGGAAAATATATAGATAGTTATATAGTTTTATATTTAGATTTTTCAACAGAGACAAAGATAGATACTTAGATAGATAGATAGACGAATAAAAGGTTGAAAGATATATAGATAAATTAATACATAGATATTAAGATTGACATAAAGATAGATAAAAGATATATAACTATTAGACAGATAGACAGATAGATAGAAACATATAGAAATAGATAGATAGATAAACAATCAGATAGATAGAGAAATAGATATATAAAAAGATAGCCACATAGATAGATAGTCTTATAGAAAAAGAGAATGATATAGATTGATAGTTACATAGATAGATAGATAGATATACATATAGATAAAAACTTAGACATATAAATCAATAGATAGATAAATAGATGGATAAATAAATAGATACATAGATATATCAATAGATAGATAGATAGATAGATATATTGATAGTCATATAGATAGATTAGCTAATAGACAGATAGATAGTTAGACAAATAGATAGTTACACAGATAGAAAAATGGATATATAGATAGATAGATTGATAGATAGATCTATAGATTAATTAATAGGAAGACAGATTGACATATAGATAGATAGACAGACAGACAGATAGACGATACATAGATCGATTAGATATATTCACAAATAGATTTATAGAAAGATAGACATATAGGCAGATAGATAGATATATAAATAGATAGATAGAAAGTTAGATAAAAAAAATTGATTGACATTTAAAAGATTGATAGATAGATAGTTAGATAAATATGTATACAAACAAATAGATAGATAAATAGATAGATAGAAAGACTGATAGACAAATAGAATGAAAGACTTATAAATAGAAAGATAGAAAGATAGAAAGATAGAAAGATAGTTAGATATATAGATAGATAGCCAATTAGATAGTTAAACAATTAGATAGTTAAACAAATAGATAGTTAAACACATAGATAGATATCTAAAGGATAAATTGATAGATAAATAGATATACAAATAGACATATACACATATACACATATAGATAGAAAAAATATAGACATATAAATTGGCAAACACTTAGAAAGATAGTTAGATATATAGATAGATAGAAACACAAATATACATTAGAAAATTAGTCATAATATATATATATATATATATATATAGACTGATAGATTGATAGACACTAGACAGAGATTGATTGAAATATAGATAGATAGATGGATGGATGGATTGATATATATATATTATAGAAAGTTCTTTTGATTTAATGATAAATATATAGATAGATAGACATATAGACTCATAAACAAATAGACAGATAAACAAATAGATAGAAAGATAAATAGATAGTTAGATAGATAGATAATTATATAGTTTGCAAATAGATAGTTAGACACAGACAGATAACAGATTGATAAATTAATAGATAGAAAGATAGACAAAATAGTCATATAAATATATGCACATATAGATAGATAGAAATATAGACTAATAGATAGATAGACACTTAGAAGGTTAGTTAGATTTAGAGATAGACATATAGATAGATAGATAGACAAATATACATTAGATAGATAGACCGACAGATTGACCGACAGATAGATAGATAGATAATTAGATATATAGATATATAGATAGATATATATATATATATATATATGATATTAATATATATATATATAAAGATATATA
>JAREIK010001066.1:28660-54728 GCA_029783825.1 Sapria himalayana | reverse complement strand
AATATTGACATATATATATATAGATAGATAGATAGATATTTCGATAGTTAATTAGACTGATAGCCAAATAGCCATATATGTAGATTGATAGAGAGATAAATAGATAGATAGAAAGATAGATAAAAAGATATATAGACACAAAGATAGATAGATAGATAGATATCTCAAGAGATAGATAGATTGACAGAGAGACAAATAGATTGATATATAGATATACATATAATTGATTGAAAGATATAAAGATAGACAAATAAATAATTAGATAGATTGATAGATCGAAAGATATTCAGATTGATAAATAAACATATATACAGAAAAATAGTTAAATAGATAGACAAATAGATAGATAGACAACTAAATAGAAAGATAGCTAATAAGAAAGACAACTAAATAAATAGACAGACATATAGATAGATAGATACACAGATATATAGACAGATAGATATATAGATAGATAGATAGACAAATAGATTAATAGATATATACGTAGGTAGCGAGATAGCTAGATAAACAAATAGATAAATAGAAAGATAGATAGATAAATAGATAAATAGATACATAGATAAAAAGATAGACAGATAGATAGATAGAAAGATAATTAGTTATATTGTCATATAGTCTTATACATAGATAGATAGATCAATAGATAGACATATAAATAGATTTATAGATGAAAAATAGATATATAAACACATATCGAGATAGACAGATAGACAGATAGGCAGATAGATAGATAGTAAGATAGATAGATAAATAGATAGAAAAATAGACAACTAGATAGATAGATAGATAGACATATAATTAGATAGACATATAGAGAGATAGATAGATAAACAAAGTTAAAGATAGATAAACAAAGAGAAAGATAGATAGATACATAAATAAACATATAGATAGATAGACAGATAGATAGATATACAGATATTAAAATAGTAGATAGACAGATAGATAGATATATTGATTAATAGATATATAGAAAAATAGATATATAGAATGATAGATAGACAAATTGATACATAGAAAGAAAGAAAGATAGATAGATAGACAGATAGACATATAGACATATAAATAAATAGATAGATAGACAGATAAATATATAGATAGATATACAAATAGACACATAGACAGATAAACACAAAAACATATACAGATATACATATAGATAGATAGACCGATAGACTGATAGAAATATTTATAGAGAGACAGATTGAAAAATAGAGAGATAGATTGATAGATAGACAGATAGATAGATAGACAGATAGATTGTTCGATAGATAGATAGATATACAAATAGATAGACAGATAGATAGACATGTAGATAAATAGATTGATAGATAGACAAATAGATAGATAGATAGATATATAGATAGATAGATGTATTGATTGATAGATAGATAAACAGATAAATAGATTGACAGATAGACATATCAAAAAATAGAAACTCAAATAGATAGATAGATAGATAGACATATAGACATATAGATAGATAGATAGATAAACACATAAATAGATAGATAGATAGATATATAGATAGATAGATAGACAGACAGATAGATATATAGATATAAATGTAGACAGATAGAAAGATAGACAGATAGATAGATTTATACATATACAAATAGATAGATAGAAAGATAGACAAACATATAGATAAATAGATAGATAGAAAACTAGAAAGATATACATATAGATAGATATATAGATAGACACATAAACAGATAAACACATAGACACATAGACAGGTAGACACATAGACATATAAAGAGATACATAGATAGATATATAGATAGATAGTTAGATAGATAGATAGAAAGTTAGACATACAGATAGATAGATAGATAGAAAGACATATAAACAGATAGAATGATAGATTGGTAGACAAATGTACAGATAGATATATTGATATATAGATAGACAGATAGATCGATAGATATATAGGTAGACAGATAGATCGATAGATATATAGGTAGACAGATAGATCGATAGATGATAGATAGATAGATAGACAAACAAATAGATAGACTGATAGATAGATAGGTAGATAGATAGATATATAGATATACAAATATACATATAGATAGATAGACTAATAGATATATATATATATATATATATATAGATAGATAGATAGACATATAGACAAATAGATAGATAGACACATAAACACATAGACATGTAGACAGATAGATAGACATATAGACAGAAAGACAGTTAGACAAATAGACAAATTGATAGATAGACAGATAGAACCATATACAGATAGAATGTTAGAAAAATAGATAATAGACAGATAGATAAATATATAGATTGATAGAAAGACAAATAGACAGATAGACATATAGCCTGATAGCCATATATCCATATGGATAGATACAAAGATATAAATATATATATATAGATAGATAGATAGAAAAATAGATACACTAATAGATATATAGATAGTTATACATATAAATAAGTAGACTGATATTTAGATAGATAGATATACATGTAAATAGATAGATAGATAGCTAGATAGGTAGATAGATAGAAAGATAGAGAGATAGATAGATAGATAGGTATATAGATAAATAAATAGATAAATCGAAAGAAAGATATAAAGATAAATAGATAGATAGTCATATAGACATATACATAGATACAAAGATAAACATATAGATAATTAGAGAGACAGTTTAATAGATAGATAGAAAAATAGATTAACAGATAGACAAAAAGATAGGTAAATAGATAGACAGTTAGATAGATAGACAAATAAAAAGATAGTCAAAAAGACAAATTTATAGACTGATTAACATATAGTTAGTAAGACAGATAGACAAATAGACACATAGACACTTAGATAATTATATAGTTTACCAGATATCCAGATAGAAAGATAGGTAGATAGATAGAGAGAAAGAAAGAAAGAAAGATAGATATATAGATAGACAGATAGATAAATAGAAAGAGAGACAGATAAATAGATGGATAGATAGTTAAAAAATTAGTCATATAGATATACTTAAATAGATAGATATACATATAGATAGATTTAAAGATAGACAAAAAATAGATCGATAGCCAAATATACAGTAAGATAGAAAGAAAGAAAGATAGATATACAGATAAGACACATAGATAGATATAAATATAGATACAAAGACAGCTACAAAGATAGACAGATACATAGATTGACAAATAGACAGATAGATAGTTAGATGGTTAAAATTGATGCACAGATAGTTATATAGTTAAATAGATAGATTGATATATTGATTGATAGATAATTTAAAAAGATAGAAAGATTGAAAAATTGACATTTTGACAAATAGACAAATAGACAGATAAATAGATAGATAGAAAGATAGACATAGAGATAGATAGATAGCCAAATAGCTTTATAGCCAGATAGGTAGATAATTAGAGAGACGTTAGATAGATAAATAGTTAGACAGATAGTCATACATACATACATATATATATATATATATATATATATATTCAAATAAAAAAATTTAAATATAGAAAAATAGATAGATAGATAGCTAGATAGATATAGAGAAAGATCGATAAATAGATAGATTTACAGATAAATAGATAGGCAAATAGATAGATAGATAGACAAACTGACAAATAGACTGATTCACAGATATACAGATGATAAATAGAGAGAGATAAAAAGTACATAGGCAGATAGACACATAGACAGACAGACAGATAGATAGATCGATAGAATTATAGATAGAGAGATAGATAGATAAATAAATAGATAGATAGATAAATAGACAGATAGACAGATAGACAGATAGACAGATAGATAGAATGATAGATAGATAGAAAGATGGATAGATCGATATTTCGATAGACAGACAGATAGATAGTAGATATATAGATGGAAAATAGAAAGATAGACAAATACATAGATATACATATATACATATAGATGATAGATAATGAGATAGACTGATAGACAGATATGAAAGAAAGAAAGAAAGAAAGATAGATAAAATAGTCGGATAGACAAATAGATAGATAGACAGTCAAATAGTTAGTTAGTTATATAGACACATAGATACATAGATAGGTAAACAGATAACCATATAGACAGATAATCAGATAGATAGATAGGAAGATAGTCAGATATATAGATAGATAGACAATAGATAGATAGATAGATAGACATATTGATAGATAGACATATAGATAGATAGATAGAGATAGATAGATATAAAGATAGATAGATATGTAGAGATGAAGAGAAATAAAAAGATAGATAAATAGATAGATAGAAAGATAAATAGGTAGATAGATATATAGATGGATAGATAGATAGATATATAGATAGATAGATATAAAGATACATAGATAAACAAATATATAAATAGATTGATAGACAGATAGTCAGATATACATACAGATAGATAGACAGATAGACAGACAGACAGATAGATAGATAGATATATAGACACATAGACATATTGATATATACACAAATAAACATATAGACATATATATATATATATATATATATATATATATATATATATATATATATATATATATATATAGATTTACTAATTGATAGATTTATAATTAGATAGATAGATAGATTGAAAAATTGACAAATTAGTAAATTTATAGATCGACTAACAGATAAATAGATAGACAAATAGATGGAAATATAGATAGATAGAAAAAAAGATAGATATATAGATAGACACATAAATAGATAGAAACATAGATATATAGTTAGATAGATAGTCCAATAGACATATAGATAGATAAATAGATAGACATTAAAAAGATTTATAGATAGATAGATAAATAGATAGATAAACATATATATAGTTTAACAGATAGATAGATAGATACAAAAATAGACAGACAGACAGATAGATAGATAGAGTGAGATATATAGATAGACAAATAGACATATAGATAGATATATAAATAGATAGATTGATAGATAGACATATAGACAAAAAGATAGATAGATAGATAGTAGGACATATAGATAGTTAGATAGATAGATAGATAGTCAGATAGATAGATTGACAGATATAAAAATATGCAGATAGATAGACAAATAGATAAATAGATAGACATATAGATTGATAGACAGATCCATAGATTGACATATAGATAGATATACAGATAAATATATAGATAAATCAATCGATCATGAGATAATCACATAATTAAATAGATAGATTGACAGACAGACATATAGATAGATAGAAAGATAAAGAGATACACAAATAGACAAATAGATAAATAGAAAGATAGATAGATAGACATATAGATAGATAAATAAATAGAAAAATAGAAAATACATTCATAGATAGATAGATAAATAGACAGATAGACATATACATAGAAAGAAAGATAGATAAATTAATTGATATAAAGATAGTTAGGTAGAAAGATAAACACATAGATACATAGATAGATATATAGGCACATAGATAGATAGGCAGATAGATAGATTGAAGAATAAACTGTTATATAGATAGATAGACAGATATATATAGATAAATAGATTGGCAGATAGACAGATAGACAGATAGAAAAATAGATAGATAGACAAATCAATAGATTGATAGGTAAATAGATAAATAGCTTGACAAATAGACAAAAGACAAATAGACAAATAGATAGATAGGCAGATAGGCATATAGACACATAGACAGATATACAGATTGGATGATAGATAGATAGATAGATATATAGATATATATATAGACAAATAGATAGATAGACAAATAGCATATAGACTAAAAGTCATGTAGAAAGAAAGAAAGATAGATAAATAGACAGATTGACAAATTGATAGATAGACAAATATATATATATATATATATATATATATATATATATAGACAAATATACAGATATGTAGATAAGGATATAGACAAATATATAGTTAGATAGAAGAATAGACAGATAGTTATATAGATAGACACATATATAGATAGATATATAGGCAGACATATAGGTAGTTAGATATATAGATAGATATATATTAATATAAAGATAGATAGATAGATATAGAGCTAAATAGATAGATAGATAGACAAATAGAAAAAAAGACAAATAGACAGATAAAAAGATCAATAGATAAAAAAGAAGATAGATAGATAGCTTGACAAATAGACAGAAGACAAACAGATAGATAGATAGACATATAGGCAGATATGCAAATAGACAAATATACATATAGACTGATAGGTAGATAGATACACACACACACACACACACACACACACACACACACACACACACAGATAGTCAAATAGACAAATAAACATATAGATGAAAAGACATATAGATAGATAGATACATTGATTGACAAATTGATATATATACAGGTTAACAAATAGATAGATAGATAGAACAATTAACAGAAGGCCAGATGATCAGATAAACAGATAGATAAATCAAAATATAGATAGATATACATATAGACATATAGATAGAGATGGACATATAGAAAGATAGAAAGATAGGTATGTAGATAGTTAGATAGATTTACAAATTGATAGATAGAAACATAGACTTCTAGGTTTATAAATTGATTTATAGAAAGGTAGAAAGAAAGATAAACATATAAATAGATAGTCATATAGTCATATAGAAAGATATACATATAGATAGATAAACAGATAGATAGTTAGATAGATAAAAAGATAGATATTTAGATAGATAGATAGGTAGACATACAGACAGACAGATAGATAGATAGATATATATATATATATATATAGATAGAGAGATAGATAAACAGATAGAGAGATAGACAAATAAACAGATCAATAGATTATAAGTAGAAAGATAGACAACTTGATAATTAGACAAAAGACAAATAGACAGATAGATAGATTGGTAGATTGACATATAGACAGATAGACATATAGGCATATAGATAGATAGACAGATTGATAGATAGGATGATAGACAGATAGATATATATACAGATAGACAATTATCAGATAGACAAATAGTCATATAGAAAAGAAGACATAGAAAGATAGATAGATAGACAAATAGACAGATTGACAAATTGATAATTTGACAGATATATATATATATATATATATATATATATATATATACACACACAGACAAATAGGAAGATATATAGATATGTAGATAGAGAGATTGACAAATATATAGATAGATATACGAATAGATATATATATATATAGATAGACACATATATAGATATATATATAGGTAGACATACATGTAGTTAGATATATGTTAGAAAGATATATATATATATATATAGAGATAAACAGATAGAAAGATAATAAAAAGTCAAATAGACAGATAGACCGATCTATAGATAGAGAAGTTGTTAGATAGATATCTTGACAAATAGATAGAAGACAAAAAGACAGATAAATAGACATATTGGTAGATATGTAAATAGACAAATATACAAATAACCTGATAGGTATACAGACAGATAGATATATATACAGATAGTCAAATAGACAAATAGACAACAAGCATATAGATAAAAAGACATATAGACAGATAGATTGATTGATTGAAAAATTGATATATATATATATATATTACCAAATTGACAGATAGATAAATATAATGATAAACAGAAGGCCAGATAACCAGATAGACAGATAGATAAATCAAAATATAGATAGAATTATAGATAGAGATGGACATATAGAAAGATAGAAAGATAGGTAGGTAGATAGTTATACAGATTTACAGATTGATAGACACATAAACTTCTAGGTTTATAGAATGATTTATACATAGGTAGAAAGAAAGATAGACAGATAAACAGATAGACATATATTCATATAAAAAGATATACATATAGATAGATAGATCGATAGACATATACACATATAGATAGATAGAAAAATAGATAGATAGACAAATAGATACATAGACAGATGGATTTATAGATAGATTGATTGACATAAACATAGATAGATAGATATATAGATATAGATATAGATATATATATATATATATATATATATATATATATATATATATATATATATATACATATATACATATATAGAAAGATAGAGATAGGCAGCTATTCATATTGGTAGAGAGAAAGATAGGCAGATTAGAAGATATACATATAGAAAGAAAGAAAGATTGATAGGTAAATAGATAGATAGATAGGCAGATAGGCACATACACAGATAGGAAGATAGAGAGATATATAGATAGACATATAGATAGATAGATAGATACATAGATAGATAGACAGATAGATAAACAGACAGCCAGATAGATATATAGATCGATCGACAGGCAAATAGACAGATACATAGATAGATACATAGATAAAAAATATACAGATAGACAGATTGATTTATAGATAGATGGATAGTTAGACAAATAGAAAAATATACAAAGAGAGAGAAAGAGAGATAGATAGATAAATAAATAACTAGACAGATAGATAGAAGATAGATAGACACATAATTAGATAGACACATAATTAGATAGACATATAGATAGTTAGGCATATAGACAAAAAAATACATATGCACATAGACACATAGATAGATAAACGGATAGACAAATAGAAAAATAGATAGATATGCGTAGACATATAGATAGATAAATAGAAAGACAGATAGTCAGATAGACAGATAGATAGACAGATATACAGATAGACAGATATACATATAGACAAATATATAGATAGACATATTGATAGATAAAAAGATTGACAGATAGTCAAATAGACATATATAAATATATATAAATAGAAAAATAAATAGATTGAAAAATCGATATATATATATATATATATATATATATATATATATATGTATATATATAGATTTAAAGATAGAAATAATTAGATAGATAGACAAATAGGTAGATAAATAAATATGTAGATAAGAAGATAAACAAATAGATAGATATACAGAAAGACAGATAGTAGATAAATGGACAAATAGACAGATAGACACATCGATAGAAAGAAAGAAAGATAGATAAACTAAAGGATAAATAGATAAATAGATAGATAGACAGATAAATAAAAAGATAGATAAATAGATAGATTTTTTTTTTAAAAAGTTTGTTTTATTAATATCAACCCTCTCTTTTGGCGGAGGAATACTATTTTTACAACCTACTTGCTTGCTACCCAATGCCCTTTACACCCTTCATATCTTATATACCCCTATCGGGTATTATCTAATGAGACATGCATACAAATTAACAAGTAATCATACATTTCACTTGCATCAAAACATTTAAACTGCTTGTGAATATGAATATGCTATGAGTAAAATCTTTGCTTTTTGTATATCATTAGTAACTTCAATGTGATCCTTTAATACTTTTTATTGCCTCTTATGCTGTCCCTTATGCTGCCCTTTAAACTTTTCTTTTATTGCGTCTCTTGGAGCCTCCAATAATGCCTCTTTAGCTATCCCCGAGCCTCTTTAACTGTCTTCCTAAACCTCTTAAAATCCTCCATTTCCTGTCTTTCAGCTTCTAATATGAAACAAACATTCTTTCTCCCCTTGTCCCGATTAACCCTCCCCTTAACAAAGAATCTGGAAATAAAATAAACATCAACAACAACCGCTTCTTCTTCCTTCCCGTTCCAGCACCTCGAAGTGGCAAAACCTCCTTTCTTGTCTTTACCACTACCAATATTGAGTTGTTTGCAATATTTCCTGCAAAACAGTAAAAATATACAAAAAAACCCCCACTCTATACTTGCATTTAATAACCTAACCCTAACTCTTCTGCCCAATCTATATTTGCTACCTCACCCTAACATATATAGTACATACTTTATATTTACCATTTAAACAAACAACCCTTATTTTACTTAGATTCTGGAAGCTAAACAAAAAACACCCCTAGGACCCCTTCTCATTTTCAGATCTTTTTAGGACCAATGCTTGCAGCCTTTTCAAGCATCAACTTCACCCCAAGCTTGAATCTGTGATCTTAAAAATGACAGAAACAAAGAAAACAAAACAAAAAATAGATAAAACAGTAGATCAATAAAGAAATAATCAATTAATAGTCCCCCTCAGGACCGGGGTGACCCTTATCTGAATATCTACAGCAAAACCAAACCACAAGCTACACAAAAAAGGAACAACAACACAAGCAACAATACCTTGCACTATTACCTTGCCCTATTTCCTTGTCCTATTACAGCAGCAAGAACAGCAGCAAAACAAGGAATAACAGAATTATCCTTATTTAAGATTCACTGTGGCTTTGTTATATAACAACATTTATATAGCAGCATAAAAGTCAGAATACATATTATGATATTATCTTAGCACCCTTACATTTTAGCTAACCTGCAAGGAAAGTCAAGATACATATTTTAAAGTACTCATTATTCCCGCCCAATCCATCAGAAAGTTGAGGCTTTGTTATACCTTCGTGATCTGTTTATTTGTTCTAATATAAGGAAAACCCATTTTATCTAAACATGCTATTCCCTTTAGTTTGTTTGGCATGAGTTTCTCATTATATTCTATATCTCCTCTGGTGGTGCCTATTTTAGATAGACTGTCCGCTAGATTATTAGCTTCTATATATATATGTATTATTGAGGCCTTCAGTTCGTCCATAAGACCAAGAATTACTTCTAGGTCCTCTTTATTCCTCCATAATATTTTCTTATTGATTACTGTATCAACTAGTAATTTTGAGTCTACCTGAACTTCAATGTTTTTAAAGTTAAGCTGGTTACATATCTCTAACCCTGATTTTAATGCTCTAATTTCAGATTCTAAAGCCGAGGAGGCTCTACTAGATCTGGTGAAAGCTCTCTATACTGTTCCTGTATGATCTCTTATTACCCCGCCTCCTCCTGCTATTCCAGTGTCCCTGCTAAAACTCCCATCCGTATTAAGTGAGAGTTTACCAACCGGCGGAGCATTCCACTGTATACATTTAGCCCATTGTTGTTTTAAAACTTTATATGTGAGATCCCATTCTTTCTCAAGCTTCTTTTCTTGTTTCATTTCCTGAATAACTATCGGTTTTATTAGTGATATATTACATATCTCCTTTCTAATATCTTTTATAATTTCTATTAAATTCATCCTTATATTTATGAATTTACTTTTGTTTCGAGATTTCCATATACACCAAATAATTAGATGCGGCAGTTTTTGATTAAGCCATTTCCTGGTGGGGCTTTTCGTGTTCTCCATTTCTCATTTTTTAACTTTATCTATTAATCCATCATCTATTTTACATATTCTTTTTTCCCCTTCCATTTCTTTCCATATTTCTACTGCGATGGGACCATTAGAAAACAAATGATTAGTGGTTTCAACCGCTTGTGAACAGCATTCGCATCTTGATGCCATGTTTATTCTTTTTTTTTGTATATTTCTATCTACCGGTATAGCCTTCATTAAAGCCTTCCATGTGAAGGAGCGCATTTTTTGCGGTATGTTTTCTTGCCATACCCATTTAAATAGAGTTTGAGCTGGTTTTTTCTTTCTGACCAAGTCTTTTGCCGACTTGAGGGAAAAGTTTCCTTGTGGTGTTAACGTCCATTTCCAGCCGCTCCTCTTTTGTATAGAGTGTGAGTCTACTATTTCTTTTTGTTTTACCATTGACTTCCAACTGTTCGAGACTTTCTTAGTGGTCTTATTCTTGTTATCTAAATATCTTGCCCGCATATATTTAGCCCAAAGATTATCGCTTTCTTTAAGTCTCCACCAGCTTTTACAGTTCCAGGCAGCTGCCGAGTCCTGGAGGCTCATTAGACCTAATCCTGCTTCCTCTTTCGAATAACAGATACTTTTCCAGTCCTTCCAATGTAGTTTATTTCTGCCTTATTTTTTACCCCATAAGAAGTTGGCCATTTCCGATTCGAGTTTTTTAATAAATTTCTTAGGGGGGTGTATCACTGATAATATGTGCGTTAGCATGCTTTGTAATACATGTGACAGCAGCGTTATCATCCCCCCAAATCCCAGTAACTCTTCTTTCCATCCTGCTATTTTCTTTCTTAGTTTGTCTTGAAGGTAACTTAGATATTCTTCCTTCAACCTCCCCTCATATATCGGACAACCTAAATATATTAATGCCCCTTTAATTTCTTCAAATCCTGTAATACTTTTTATTTTATCTACTAACTTTAATTTTGCATTTTTAGCAAGCATGAACTGACATTTACTTTTATTAACCATTTGGCCTGTCTCTTTTTCAAAAATTTGGAGAAGATCCATAAGATTCATTAAAGACTTTATGCTAGCATTTGTAAATATTATAAGGTCATCTGCATAAGCTAAACAGCCTATTCTGGGTGTATTCATTGGTTGTCTGAATGACAATATTTTACCTTCAGATATTTTCTTATTCAAGTTACGTATTAACAATTCTAAATAGATATCAAAAAGAAGAGGGGATAACGGATCCCCTTGCCTTAAACTTTTATTTGGTTTAAATTCCTCACTTAACTTACCATTTACCAGGACTCTTACCCAAGTACTTGAAATGCATCTATATATTAGATCTATGGTCAGCTCAGAAAAGCCGAACCTTCTTAACACAAAGCAAAGGGTATCCCATTCTACTCTATCGAAGGCTTTCGATAGATCTAATTTGACCACTAAGTTTTTTCCTCTAGACTTACTTCCTATCTCTTTCATCATTTCTGATGCAAGTTTTATATTTTATATAATTAATCTATTTTTAACAAAGCCCATTTGTTCCTGAGATATTATTGAAGGTAAAATTAAGCTCAGCCTATTTTGTAATATTTTTGCCAGTATTTTATAAATAGCATTGCATAAACTTATTGGTCTATAATCCTCACATTTCTGTGGTGATTCTTTTTTTGGAATTAATACTATAAAAGATTTTGCCCATGCTTTTGGGATTTCCGCACCTACAAAAAAAAACTTGCAATTGCAGGGACTCGCTCAGTTTTAATCGTATCCCAGTTTACCTGAAAAAAATAATTGTTCCAACCATCAGGTCCTGCTGCACTATCTTTATCCAGACTAAAAACAGCCTCTTTAACTTCTGGTTATTCTGGGATCAATTCCATTAATTGATTTTGAGCTTCCGTAATGGTCGCCCTAATCTCTTGCATTAGAGAATTATCTGTCCTACCTGACTGACTACATAGTTGATTTTCAAAAAAATTTTTAAAGAGAGCTCATATTTCCTTTTCATTTTCTACCCATTTTCCTTCTTTGTTTATTAGACCTTTAATTTTATTTTTTTGAGATTTTATTTTAGACATACTATAAAAAAATTTGGTATTACGATCCCCATCTTTTAACCATTTTATTTTTGCTCGTTGTTTCCAGTAAATTTCTTCCATGTGTAGTTTCAATCTCAGTTCTCCTTTAGCCTTACTTAATTCTATCCGAGTTTCATTATTATTAGTGGAGTCAAAATCTTGCTCCAGCTTGGCTACTTTTTCTTCTAGTTTTTTTAGCTCCTGATTTAATTTCCCAAAAACCTATTTATTCCATGTTTTTAAACAAGCTTTTAGCCTCAGAAGTTTAATTGATAGAACTTGCATCGGTTTACCCTCTGCTGGCTCTTTCCAAGACTCTCTAACAAGTCCTGCAAAGCTCGCATGCTTTACCCACATATTTTGAAATTTAAAATTAGATGTATTACCCTAGTTTTTTTGAATCGTGATAAGCATTGGGCTATGGTCAGAGCAAGTTCTATTTAGGTGTCTAAGCCCCGTA
Organism: Sapria himalayana; assembly: GCA_029783825.1. NCBI lineage: Eukaryota > Viridiplantae > Streptophyta > Magnoliopsida > Malpighiales > Rafflesiaceae > Sapria > Sapria himalayana. Next base: position 41,037 of record JAREIK010001066.1, on the reverse strand, counting down.
ATCCCTTGTGAGGTGACCCACTTTGTGTTACACATAATCCTATCCAGTCGAGCCCAGATGACTCCTTTTTTTTTCCAATTATTACACTAGGTATATCTCGAACCATTGAAATCTATTTCCATTAGATTGGTAATGGCTATTGTGTCATTAAATTGCTTCATGACTACCTTATTCGGTGATTTACCACCCTTCTTTTCTTGAGGGCTTCTAATTATATTAAAGTTGCCTCCTATTATTCAAGGTGAATTTCTACTTGATATATCTTTCATTTCTTCCCATAATGCCAACCTAGATTGTTTATCATTTTTTGCATAAACTGCTGAGATTATTTGATCTGTGCTCTTATCTAATTTGAAATGTACTATTTGTTCAGTATCTTTTAATATTTCAATTTTCAATTTACTGTGCCATAAAATCCAAAGTTTACTATTTAGATTAGCATAAGCCTTATTAAATCCTAAAATTACTCTATATTTATTTAGTTGATCTTGCAGGACCATTGGTTCTGCAATAATCATTAATGAGATTTTATGTTCTTTAATTAAAAGTCTTAATCTATTTATCGTGGGCCTATTGGCTATTCCCCTAACATTCCAATATAGACATCTATCCATTAAAAACTAGTTTAGCTTGGGCTCGAGTTGTACACTTAGATTCATAATATTTTTTCGTATTTCTTGCTGTTTTAAGAGTGTGAGGAATTTCATACCTAATCTCCTTATATTTTACCTGTTTTCCGAGCACCATAGCCATTTGCTTTAGGGCCTCCATGGATTGGGTTCTTGAAAGATTCCCCCAATCTTCATTATAAATATGTATATCGTCCTTTGCTTTCAACTCAGGCTCATCTTGAGATACATCAGTCATCACCCTTGTAGCTTGAAGGGCAACTAAAAATTACCGATTCATCTTCAGGAAAATCCAGAAGATCCTCATCTATCCATGCATAATCATCAAGTTTTTCTTTCAATACAATTCTTGTTTTAGATGTTTTTTTTATATTTTCTCTTATGTTTTACCTCCTCCCATCCTTTTATTAAACTAACATCATTTTCTATCCCCGAGTTAGTCTCTCTCAGGGGTCCTTCTTCTTGAGTAATATTTGGATAATCTGGTGGGATGCTTGAGTCCAGATCTCCCTTCGGCTGGTTTTGTTTGAGAAGTGAAGCCTCCTTTTTCCTTACCCAATGCATCACCTTCCTACCTCCTCCTTTGTGCTGCTGCCCGTTGTTATGCTAGATTGATAGACACATAGGCAGATATATAGAGAGACAGATATAAAGCTAGATAGATACATAGATAGATAAATAGAAAGACAAATAGATAGATACGTAGATATTTAGATACATACATAGGTAGATCGATAGATATATAAATTGACAAATAGACATATAGACAGATAGACAAATATAGAGTTAGTAGTTAGATAGAAAGATAGATAGCCATATAAACAGATAGACATACATACATATAGATAGGAATATAGATAAATAGATAGATAGATATGTAGAGAGATAGATAGATAAATATATTAACAGATTGATAGGTTGGTAGATTGACAAATTGATAGATTTATTGAAAGACCGATAGATAAATCGACAGATAGACATATAGATAGACAGACATAGAGTGAGAAAGACAGAAAGATAGATACACATATAGATAGATAGATAGATAGACATATAGAGAGATAGAAAGATAGATAGATAGACAGATAGACATATAGACAGATAAACAAATAAATAAATAGACACATAGATAGAAAGGCAAATAGACAGATTGATAGATATATAGATAGACAGATATTAATAGATATATATACAGATAAATAGATATACATATAGACAAATAGACAGATTGACAGATAGTCAGATAGACAGATATAAATATAAAGAGAGACAGATTAAAAGATAAGCAGATAGACAATTAGACATATTGATAGTTTGACAGATTGATACTAAGACTTATAGATAGATTTATAGATAGGTAGAAAGACAGAGACAAATAGACAAATTTAAAGATACACAGATAAATATATAGATAGATAGAAAGATAAAAAGATAGATAGATAGATAGATTGAAATATAAACAGATAGATAGATAGTTAGATATTAAGATTGACAAAGAGATAGATTGAAAGATAGATAGATAGATAGAAATGTAGATAGACAGATAGACATGATAGAAAAATAGGTAGGTATGTTGATAAGTAGATAGAAAAATATACAAATAGACATATAGATAGACAGATTGATTGATAGATAGGTAGATAGATAGACCAATAGACATATAGACATATAGATAGATACAAAGATAGAATGAAAGATAGATGGATAGATAGACATACAAATAGATAGATAGATAGACAAAAAGGTAGATAGACATAGAGATAGATAGAAAGCATGATAGATAGATAAACAGATAGATAGATAGGTAGATACGCATATAGGCATATATGAAGATAAGAAGATAGACACATATAAAATAGATAGATAAATAGATAGATATATATGTAGACAAATAGATAGTAATTAAGATAGATAGATAAATAGATTGATAGATAGAAAGATAGACAAATAAATAGTTATATAAATAGATAGATAGATAGACCGATAAATAGATAGATAGCCAAATAGGTAGATATGTTGATAGCAAAATAGGCAGATAGATTTATAGATAGACAGATAGATAGACTTATAGACAGATAGATAGATACATAAACAAATAAAGAAATAGACAAATAGATAATTAGATAGTAAGACAGACAGATAGATAAAGATGTAGATAGATAGATAGATCGATAGAAAGATATAAAGTTTAACAGATAGATAGATAGATAGACAGATAGATCGATCGACAAATCGACATATTAACAAATATATATATTAACAAATAGATAAATAGATAAATAGATAGATAAACATATAGACTAATAGATAGATGGAAAGATAAATAGATATATAGATAGATAGATCATGACAAAGTCAGATAGATAGATTGACAGAGAGATAGAGAGATTAACAAATAGACAAATAGATAGAGAGATAGAAAGATAGATAGATAGATGAACAGATAGAAAAATAGACAAATACACAGATAAATAGATAGTGATAGACATATAGACAGATCGAAAAAATGACAGATTCATAGATAGATAGATATACAAATTGATAGATAAGCAAATAGGTAGATAGATAGATAGACAGATATACATATATACATATATACATATAGAAAGATAGACAGATATACATATATACATATATACATATAGAAAGATAGACAGATAGACATGTAGACATATAGTCATATAGAATGATAGACAAATAGAAAGATAGGTAGATAGATTTTTAGATAGATTGATATATTAATAGATAGACACATAGTCATATAAACTTATAGATAGATTTACAGATAGGTAGAAAGATAGATAGACAGATAGACAGATTGATAGATAGTCATATATAAAGTTAGATAGATAGACATACAGATAGATAGGTAGACATATAGATAGATAAATAGATAGATTGATAGATAGATAGGTAGACATATAGATAGATAAATAGATAGACTGATAGATAGACAGAGAGATAGATTGATAGATAGATATAAAGATAGTTAGATAGATATTTAGATAGACAGATAGAATGATAGACAAATATATAGATATACAGATAGATAGATAGGCAGATATATAGATAGACAAATAGAAAGATACATAGAAAGATAGATAGACTGATAGATAAATAGATAGATATATAGACAGTTATAAAGATAGGCAGATAGATAGATAGACAGAGAGACTTATTGACATATATATAGATAAATAGATCAATAGATCAACATGTAGATAGATAGACATATAATTATATAAACATATAGACTAATAGATTGATAAACAAATAGAAAGATAGACAGATCAATAGATCATGAGATAGTCAGATAGGCAGATAAATAGATAGACAGATAGACAGACAGATAGATAAAAATATAGAGAGATAGACAAATAGATATATAGATAGATAGATAGACATATAGACAGATAGACAGATAGATCGATAAACAAATAGAAAAATTGAGAAATACATAGATAGATAGATAGATAGATAGACAGATAAACATATAGATAAAAAATAATATAAATAGGTAGATAGATAGAATGATATACAGAGAGACAGATTGATAGATATACAGATAGATAGATAGGTAGATAGACAGATAGAAAGATATTCAGATAGACAGGTATACATATAGACATATACAGAGATAGACAAATAGACAAATAGACAAATAGGTACTTATATAAATATAGATAGATTTATAACTAGAAATAATTAGATAGATAAAGAAATAGGTAGATAATAAAATATGCAGATAAAAAGATAAATAGATAGATAGATATATACAATGACAGATAGATAGATAAATGAACAGATAGATAGATAGACACATAGATAGAATGATAGATAGAAAGTTAGATAAATTGATAGATAGATAGACAGACATATAAACTGATAGATAGATAGATAAACAAATAGACAAAAGGACAAATAGATAGATAGAAAGATTGATAGATAGATAGAAAGATAGATAGACATATAGACAGATAGATAGATAGATTGGCAGATATATAAAAAGATAGATATAGAGCATGATAGATAGATAGATAGGTAGACAAACATACAATTAGACAGATAGATATATATACAAATACGTAGAGAGATATGTAGATATGCAAATACATAGATAGGCAGAAAGACAGATATACAATTAGACAGATAGACATATTGATAGATAGATAGATAGACATATAGATAGATTGATTGATAGACATATAAACAGGTAGACAAACATACATTTAGATAGAAATATAGATAGATAAATAGATAGAAAGAGAGATATATAGAGAGAGACAAATAGATAGATTGATAGATTTATATTTTGATAGATTCAAAAATTGATAGATTTATAGAAATCCCAATAGATTGATCTAGAGATAGACGTATATATAGATAAATAGAGAGACAGAGAGATAGTTAGATAGATAGACATAAAGACAGATATTGAGATAAATAGATAGATAAACATATAGACATATAGACAAATAGACAAATAAATAGATAGATAGATAGATGGATAGATAAACAGATAGACAGATAGACATATAGAAAAATAGATAGATAGGCAGATAAATAGATAGACAGAATTATAGGCAAATTGATAGATCAATAGATATACAAATAGAAAGATAGGAAAATAGATAGATATACATATAGACTAATATAAACAATGAAAGATAGTCAAATGGACAGATAAAAATATAGAGAGATAGACTTATAGAATGATAAGCAGATAGATAATTAGATAGATTGAAAGATTGATAGAAACACACATAGACATATAGACTTATTAATCAATTTATCGATAAGTAGAAAGTCAGAGAGACATATAGACAGACAGAGAGATAGATATAAAGATAGATAGAATAATAAAAAGATAGATAAAGAGATAGACAGATAGATTGATAAACAGATAAATAGATTATCAGATAGGCAGATAGACAAATAGATAAATAGAAACAAATAAACATAGATAGAAAGATATATACATAGATAGATAGATTAACAAATAGGCAGATATGCAGATAGGAACATAGACAGATATACAAATAGACATATAGAAAAACATATTGTTATATAGATAGGTAGTTAGATAGACAGATAGGCATATAGACATTTAGATAGATAAAAAGATTGAATGATAGATATATTAATAAATAGATAGATAGACAGATAGATAGAGTGACAGAAAGGCAGATTGATAGAGAGATTGATAGAATGCTTGATAGATTGCTATATAAATAGATAGACAAATAGGCAGATATGCAATATACAAAGATAGGAATATATACAGATGTACAAATAGATAGATAAAAAGACAACTAGATAGATAAATAAATAGATAGATAGGTAGACAGGTAAATAGATAGACAGAGAGATAAATAAATCATTTAGTTAGATAAACTAATAGATAGATAAATAGTTAGATAGCTAGACAGATAAACATACCAATAAATAAATACATAGGCAGATAGGTTGAAAGGCAAATATGTAGATAGATTGATATATAGATAGACAGATTGATAGACTTATAGAATGATATACAGATACATAAATAGATAGAGAAATAGTCAAATAGATATAAATATACTCAGATATAAAGATAAACAGATAGTCAGATAGATAGGTAGACATATAGATAGATATGGAGATATATAGATAGACAGATAGATCAATAGATAGATAGATAGACAGATAGACTAGTAGACAGACAGATATATATAAAGATATTTAGATAGACTAATTAATAGTTATACAAATAGAAAGATAGGCAGATAGACATATAGGTAGATAGACAGATATATAAATAGAAATATAGATAGATAGAGAGATAGACATATAGATTGATAGATAAATAGTTAGACATATACACAGATAGGTATATATACAGATATATAGTTAGACAGATAGACACATAGACAAATAGATAGAAAGATAGATATATAGTTAGAAAGATAGATAGATAGATAGATAGATAGCCAGAAAGATAGATAGTTAGATAGATATATAGAGATATAAACAAATAGACAAATAAATAGATAGATAGACAAATAGTTAGTTAGTTAGAAAGATAGACATATACATATATAGATAGATAGACATATAGATAGATCTATAGATAGATAGATAGATTGATAGATAGACAAATTGGCAGCTAAGCACAAATGCAGATAGGTACATAAGCATATAGACATATAGACAGAAAGATATATAAATTATATAGAAAGATTCACTGATAGACATATCAACAGATAGACAGACAGATAGAGAGATAGAGAGAAAATAAATTGTCAGATAGATATATACATAGATAGATAGTTAGACAGATAGATAGATAGATAGAAAGATAAACAAATAGAAAAATAGAGAAATACATAGATAGATAGATAGACAAATAGATAGAAAGATAGACAGATATACAGAAAGAAAGATATGAAAATAGAAAGATAGAGAGATAGATAGAAAGGCAGTTATACATATAAACATTTAGATAGATGGACAAATAATTAGATAGAGAGATAAACCAATAGATTATTGAGAGATAGACAAATAGAAAGATAGATATATATATTGTTAGATAGATTTATATATTGACAGATAGACACATAGACACATAGACTTATATACATATCAGTTGCAGGTAGAGGCTTCTTTAAAGGGACCTGAATTCACACAAGATCCTTGCGCCCTCATCTTGAAATGAAACTTGAGTCGGACACGGAGATCCATGCTGAAATCTATTCTCGATCCTTGCCAAAGGTCCCACTCAGGGACACAGAGAGAAGGGAAAGAAGGGAACATGAATGCATTCTTGACTAGCAAGAGACAATAAGCTGATTATGGGATAGAGCCTTAATTGGTTCCGCTGAGAGAGATGCTGGCATTGAAGCAAGTCCCCCGTATTGGATAGAACGCCCCCTCCTGCTTGCTGGCCTGCAAGCTAGTCTTTGATCGAAGCACGTAGGACTGCTTATGGGTGGGCAACTACTGGAGCTTATGAAATAGAAGGTGTAGGACAAGAACCTGCTATCCCCACTAGCTTAACTGATCACCTAAGAAACAAAGTGACTACAATCCGAGACCTCTCTTAGAGCGGAAACAGGCTGGTGTCGAAAAAACACGGGTTCACCAGGTTTCATTTGATGTGGATTGGATGATGGAAAAACCAAGCAAGGCTAGCCCTTGATATAAGATTAGTCAATGGCCGACTGTTCTCAGAGGCAGTTGAGGCCTTGATGAATGGTCACCCTTTCTATACCCACTAGTAATGGCATTTAGGGTTTCGGGGGCTTACTCACATTCGGCAGTTGAGCTTATAAATAGTTAGAAAGATAGATAGGTAGATAGATAGATATAAAGATAGGCAGATTGATAGATAGACATAGAGATATATAGGTAGATAGATATATAGAAAGATAGATTTATAGATAGATAGATAGATATACAGATATACTTATAGAAAGAGAGTAAGATAGATAGATACACAAATAGAAAGAAAGATATATAAATAAATAGTTATAAAGATAGCTATATAGACATATAGGCAGATACACATATAGGCATATAGATAGCTATACAGATAGATAGACAGAAGTATAGATATATAGATAGATAGTTAGATAGATAGACATATAGACATACATAGAGAAGACAAAAAGATAGATAGATATAAATAGATATATATAAATAAATAGAAAGAAAGATAGATATACATACATATAAATAGATAGATAGATAGAAGATAGACATAGAGAAGACATAGAAAAAGAGATAGACTAATAGATAGATATTCAAATTAACAAATAATTAGATAGACATATAGACAAATAGATAGATAGATAAATAAATAGCTAGGCACATAGACAAAACATAGATGAATAGATAGATAGTCAGATAGATAGTCAGATAAAGAGATAAATAGATAGATGAGCAGATTGCTAGATAGATATATTGAAATATAGATAGATAGAGAAAGAATAGATAGATAGATAGATAGGCATATAGTTAGATAGACATATATACAAATAGAGAGATAAATAGATATATAGATACATAGATAGATCGATAAAAAATAGCCAGATAGCCAGGTAGACAAAGATAAATAGAAAGATAGATAGATAGATGATATATATATATATATATATATATATATATATATATATATATATATATATATATATATATATATATATATAGAAATAGATAGATAGACATATAAATAGATAGATTGACAGATATATAGTTATAAAAATAGATATATACATATATAGATACACTTATCGATAGATTTATAGATAGCCATATTGATAGATAGATAAATAGGATGATAATGAAATATGCAAATAGGTAGATCGGCAGATAGGCAGATAGACATATAGATAAATATACAGATAGACAGATATATAGATAGTTGGATAGATGAATAGATAGACAGAAAGTCAATTAGATAGAAAGAAAGAAAGATAGGTAGATAGATAGATAAACAAATATATAGATAAATGTATATATAAATAGACAGATAGATAATAGACTAATAGATAGATAAATAGATAGGATAGAGATATAGATAGATAGATAGATAGATGAGCAGATAGAAAGATAGATAGATGGAGAGATATAGAGACAAATAAAAAGATAGATAGATAGATAGATAAATATATTAATAGATTGAAAGATGAATATATAAATAGATAAACAAATAAATAGAAAGATATATAAATAGACAAATAGACAAATAGACAGATATGCACATAGAAAAGAAAGAAAGATATGCAGATATGCAGATAGAAATATATTAACAGATAGATTGATATGCAGATATGCACATAGAAAAATATACATATAGATATTAGAAAGATAATACAGATAAACAAATAGATATATCAACATATAAGATAAATAGAAAAGAAAGAAAGAAAGATAGATAGTTAGACAGACTGATAGATTTAGAGATAGACACATAGACATAAAGACGTATTGAGAGATTTACAAATAGGTAGAAAGACAGATAGATAAATAGACAGATAGATAGATTGGAATATAGATAGATAGACCAGATAGTCATATAAACATAAAGATAGATATATAGATAGATTGACAAACATATAGATTGATAGATAGATATAAATATTGAAACATAAATAGATAGATAGACAGATAAATAGATAGATAGATAAATAAATAGATAGACAGATAGATAGATAGGCAGAAAGATAGATAGACACATAGGAAAATAGGTAGATATATAGATATTCAGATAGACAGATAGATAAATAGATATATAGATAGATAGACAGATAGACTAATAGATAGATAGATTGATTGCCAGATAGATAGATAGATAGAAATATAGAAAAAAAGCCAGATTGATAGATAGACAAATAGATAAATCGAAAGATAGACTGATAGATAGATAAAAAGATAGATAGTTAGATAGATAGTTAGACAGATAGTTAGACAGATAGTTAGACATACAGATAGATAAATAGATAGACATATAGATAGATTTATAGATAGACTGATAAATAGATAGATAGACAAATAGGGAGATAAGAAAATATAAATATAGGTAGATAGGCAAATAGAAAGATAGATAAATAGAAAATTAGACAGACAGATAGATAGATACGCAGATAGATAAAGAAACATTTAGAAAGATAGTTAGATAAATATATAGATACATAGATAGGTTGGTAGATACGCATATACGCAGATAGGTTGATATACTGATATACAAATTGACAGATAAACAGATATACAAATAAATAGATGGATAGATAGGCAGAAAAATAGACACACCCACACCCACACACACACACACACATATAGATAGATTGACAGATTGACAGATTGATAGATTAACAAATTGATAGATTGAGATAAAGACAGATAGATTGATCGAAAGATAGTTGGATAGATAGATAGAGAGAAAGATAGTTAAATAGACAGATAGACTGATAGATTGATAGATCGATATATTGAAATAAGATAGACAGAACGAAAGATAAATATATATAAAGAGAGATAGATAGACAGATAGAATAATAGATAGAAAGATAGATAGATAGAGATACAGATGGATGGATAGATAGATATATAGATAGATAGATAAATAGTTAAATAGATAGAAAGACTGATATACACATAGACAGATAATCAAAATAGACAGATCAACAAATATACAAATAGATAGATAGACAAATAGATAGATAGATAGATAGATATACATATAAACAGATAGACAGATAGATAGATATACAGATAGATAGATAGATAGACAGATATACATATAGATATATAAAGAGATAGATAGATTGAGAGATAAGAACATAGATAGTTAGATAGATTGATAGATTGATAGATAGAAACATAGACATATAGACTTATTGACAGATTTATATAAATGTAGAAATAAAGATATAAGATAAACAAATAGACAAATAGACAAATAGTCAGATAGGCAGATATACAGATAGATAGATACACAGATTGATAGATTGATAGATTGACAGATAGAGACATAACCATATAGACAAATAGTCAGATAGAGAGAGAGAGAAATAGACAGATAGACATATAAATAGATAGACAAATATATAGATAGACATATAAATAGATAGACAAATAGATAGATAGACATATAAATAGATAGACAAATAGACAAATAGATATATAGATAGATATACAAATAGATAGATATATAGATATAAAGATAGACAGAATGATAGATAGATAGATAACTATATAAATAGAAAGATAGAAAGACAGATAAATAGATAGATAGATAGATAGAGAGATATATAAATAGATAGATAGATAGATTATTGGATTAATAGATTAACAAATTGATAGATTTACTAAAAGACCAATAGATAGATCGAAAGATAGTCAGATAAATAGAGAGATAGAGAGGAAGATAGATAGATAAATATACAGATAGATAAATAGATAAATAGATATATAAATAGATAGATAGATATATAGATAGAAAGACAGATAGAAAGAGAGATAGATGGACATATAGATAGCTAGATAGACAAATAGATAGATATATATAAAGACAAATAATAAATAGATAGATAGACATATAGACAAATAGATAGATATGTAAATACAGAGATTTACAGATATATTGATAGACATATATAAAAATAGTCAGATAGACAAATAGATAGATAGATTTACATATAGTTAGATAGACAGATATACAAATAGACAGATAGACATATAGACATATAGAAAAATAGATAGATTTAAAGATAAGCACATAGATAGTTAGACAAATTGATAGATTGTCTGATACACACATAGACAGATAGGCAAATGGTCAGATAGACAAATAGATAGATAGATATACATATAGTCAGATAGATAGATGGACAAATAGACAGATAGACATATAGACATATATAGAAATAAATAGATTGAAAGATAAGAACATAGATAGTTAGCAAGATTGATAGGTTGGCAGATAGACACATAGACATATAGACTTATTAATAGATTTATATATAGGTATAAAGATAAATATAAAGATACACAAATATAAAATAGTCATATAGAAAGATAGATACATTGACAGATAAAGACATAGACTTATAGACTTTTCCACAGATTTATAGATAGGCAAAACATAGATAGAAAGAAAGAAAAATAAACAAATAGTTAGATAGACACATAGACAGATACCCAGATAAACATATACATAAATAAAGAAATAGACAGAAAGATATATAGATAGATAGACAAATACAAAAG
>JAREIK010001066.1:0-24784 GCA_029783825.1 Sapria himalayana | reverse complement strand
GATAGATATACAAATAGACAGATAGATAGAAATACAAAAAGATCGATGGATAGATAGATAGATAGACAAATAGACAGATAGAAAGATATACATATAGAAAAATAGATAGATAGACAAATAGACAAATAAACAAATAAATAGATAGATAGATAGACAGATAGATAGATGGATAGATAGATAAATAGGTAGAAAATAGAAGTCAGATAAACAAAGTTAAATAGAAAGATAAATTTACAGATAGACAGATTGATAAATTGATAGATGACATATAGAGAGATATACAGATAGTTAGATAGATATATTGACATATAGACATGTATATATATAGACACTAGGAAGATAGTCAAATAGTCAGATAGAGAGATAGATAGATAGATAGAAAAAAAGAAAGATAGTTAGATAGATAGATATATATATTGACTAATAGAAAGATAGAAAGATAGATAATAGATAGATAGAAAGACAAATAGACAGATAGATATATTGACATATAGACATGTATATAGAAAGACAAAAGGAAGATAGATAAATAGTTAGATAGATAGATAGACAGATAGATAGATAGAAAAAAAGAAAGATAGTTAGATAGATAGATAAATAAATAGACTAATAGAAAGATTGAGAGATAGATAATAGATAGATAGAAAGACATATAGATAGATATACAGATAGACACAATAAATATAGACAGATATGCAGATAGACAGACAAATAGACTAATAGATAGATTGACATATAGATTGATAGATAATTAGATAGATAGACAGATATAAATATAGTTAGATAGACAGATAAAAAGATAGATAAATGGATAGATAGATAGAGATAGACAGATTGACATGTAGACAGATTGACAGATAGACAGACAGATAGAGAGATATATAGATAGATAGATATATATATATATATATATATATATATATATATATATATATATATATATATATATATATATAAAGATATAAAGATAGACAGAAAGATTGATAGGTACATAGATATACATAGAGATAGACAAACAGAGAGACAAACAGATAGACAAATAGATGATAGATAGATAGACTTAAAGATAGAATAATAGATACACAAACAGACAGATAGACAGATAGATAGACACACACACAGATAAAGATATAGATAGATAAATAGATATATAAATAGATATATTAGCAAATTAAGGATAGACATAGAAAGATATACATTTAGAAAGATAGATAAATTGACATATACACAAATAGACTATTAAAAAGATAGTCAGATAGATAAATAGATTGTTAGATATACAAGTAGATAGATAAAGAGATAATCTAATACATAGATAGATAGAATGATAGAGAGATAGATAGATCATATAGGCAAATAAATAGATAGAAAAATATATAGATAAACAAATAGATAAACAAATAGATAAACAAATAAATAGTTAGATAGATAAACATATAGATAGCTAGACAGATAGATAGATAGATAGACAAATAGATAGATAGAAATATAGACATATAGACAGATAGAGAGAAAGATATAAATATAGATTGAGAGATAGATAAAAAGACAAATAGATAGATAGTGAGATATGAAAATACAAAGATAGATAGACAGATATAAATAAGAATGATAGATAGATAGATAGACACATAGCTAGTTTAGCTAGATAGGCACTTTGGCAGATAGATAATTAGAGAGATAGATAGATTGATAGTTAGATATGTATATAGATATATTGGTTGATTGATCAATCGATAAATAAATACATACATAGATAGATTGATATATAGAGATATATATCAATCAAAAGACAAATAAACAAACAGAAAGACAAAAAGATAGATGGACAGATAAAGTGATAACCTGATAAACAGATAGACAAATAGAAAGAAAGAAATATAGACCATAAAGACAGATAGATAGATAGAAAATAGATATACAAATAGATAGATAGATAGATACATAGATATATAGATAGATAGATAGATTGATTGAATGATTGATAGTTAGATAGATAAAAAAGATAAACATATAGACAGATAGATTGATTGATTGATTGAATGATTGATAATTAGATAAAAAGATAAATAGATAGACATATAATTAGATGATAGATAGACAAATAGACAGACATATAGATAGATAGATATATAGATAGATAGATAGAAAAATAGATAGGCTAATAGAAATATAGATAGATAAAGAGATAGATAGATACATAGAATAAATATATATAGATTGACAAATAGTCAGATTGATAGATAGATAGATTAACAAATCAATAGATAAAAATATTTATAAATAGATTGAGAGATAAATAGACAAATAGATAGATATATAGATTGATTGATAGACATATAGGAAAATAGATAGATGATAGATAGATAGTTAGATAAATATATATATAGATAGATAGATCGATCGATATATAGATAGCTAGATAGATAGATAAATTGATTGATTTATCGACAGACAGACGAACAAAAAGTTAGATCGATAGATAAATAGACACAAAAATAGACAAATAGATAGATAATATACACACAAACATACACACAGACAGATAGACACAAAAATAGACACCCAAATAGGCAGATAGACACGGACACCCAGACAAACAAATAGAAAGACATACAAATTGAGAAATATATAGATAGATATATAGGCATATAGACATGTAGACTAAGAGATAGATATATAGATAGACAAATAGACAAATAGATATATAGACAAATAGACAGATAAACATATAGACAAATAGATAGATAAATGGATAGATGGATCGATATACATATAGAAAAATAGATAGATTGTCAGATAGATAGATAGACCAGATAGACAAATATCTAGATAGACAAATAGATAGATAAACAGATAGACATATAGACAAATAGATAGATAAGTATATAGATTGATAGATTTAAAAATTGATATATAAATAAATAGATAGATATCAATATAGATAAATAGATATTTAGATAGATAGACATATAGAAAAAAGTGAGGCAGTCATATATATAGACAGAAGATAGATAGAAATGCTGACAAACAAATAGATAAACAGAATGACAAATAGACAAATAGTCAGACAAATAGATATACAAATAGACACACACACACACACACATAGATAGAGATATAGATCGGTAGATATATAGATATATAGATAGATAGGAAGATAGATGATAGACATAAAAATTTATACATTTAGAAAATAGACAGATATACATATACACAAATATACATATATAACGATTATTAGAATGATAAATAGATATATAAATAAGTAGATAGATAAAGTGATAACCTGATAAATAAATAGAGAGATATGCCGACAGAGAGATAGATAGATAGACCATATATACAGATAAATTGATATACAAAAAGATAGATAAATAAATAGAAAGATAAATAGAGAAATAGATAGATAGAAATATATTTAGATACACAGCTCGAGATATAGGTAGTTAGATAGATCGATAGATAACATATAAATAGATAGACAAATAGACAGATATACAAATAGATAGAAAAAGACATAGACAGTCATATAGATAGACAGATTGACAGAAAGATAGATAGAAAGATAGATAAATAGAGAAATATATAGATAGATAGACAAATAGACAAATTAATAGATAGAATGATAAATAGATAGATAGATACATTGATATACAGATAGTTAGATAGATAGTTAGATAGATAGATAGAAAGATAGACAGATAGATAAATAGAAACATAGTCATAAAGATAAATAGATAGATAGACAAATAGATAGATAGAAATATAGAAAAATAGATAGATAGATAGAAAACAAATTGAGAGAAAGATAGAAGACAAATGAAATATAGACAGATAGAAAGATAGATAGTTAGATAGATAGACAGATAAACAGATAGACAAATAGACAGATAGATAGATATATAGATAGATAGACAGATACAAAAATTGACATATATACAAATAGATAGATAGACAAATAGACAGACAAATATATAGATAGATAGATAGATATATATATATATAAAGATATATAGATAGATAGATATATAGAAAGATAGACAAATAGAGAGACATACACATAGTTAGAAAAAAGATAGATATAAACATAGCCAGACAAACCTACATACAATATGGCAGATAGACAAATAGATAGAAAGATAGATAAATATACAAATAGATATTTGCAGACATACACATAGATAGAGATATAGAAAGATAGATATAAAGATAGATAGATAAGTAGATAAAGGATACATGTAGAAGGATATACATTTAGAAAGATAGATGAATACACATATACAGAAATATCTATTTAGAAAGATAATCAGATATTTAGATAGATAGATAGCCAAGTAGAAAGATAAAGAAATAATCTGATAAATAGATAGATATATATAATGATAGAAAGATAGATAGATATACCATATCGAAAAATAAATAGATAAACAAATAAATAGATAAAAAATGGATAGATAGATAGATAAATAAATAGACAGATAGACATGTTGATAGATAGATAGATAGACAAATAGACAGTTAGAAATATAGATAGATAGACACAAAGATAGATAGATAGTTAGACAAATATATAGAAAGACAAATAGATAGATATACAAATAGACAGAAAGAAAGATAGATAGATAAATAGATAGTTAGATAAATAGATAAAAGATAGATAGATATATAGACAGATAGACAGATAGATAGATAGTTAGATATATAGATAGATAGACATATAGGCACATAAAATATTGACAGATAAATAAATAGACAGATAGACATAGAGAATATAGATAGATAGACAGATAGATAGACAAAATATAGATAGGTAGATAAATAGATATATAGATAGACAAATAGCTAGATAAGCAAATAGACATATAGAAAGATAGATTGATAGATAGATAGCAAAATAGCCATATATATAGATATATTGATAGATAAATAGATAGGTAAATAGATAGATAATTAGATAGATATAATGATAGATTTTATCAATAGATAGATAAATAGATAGATAGATAGATATATAGCTAGATTGATAGAAATATAGATAGATAGATAGATTGATTGACAAACATATAGAAAGATAGAGAGATACAAAGACAGATATAGAGGTAGACACAGACACAGACACACACACACATGGACTTTAGATAGATACTCAAATACATAGATAGACAGATAGACACACAAATACATTGAAACATAGCCAGATAGATAGACAAACAAACAAAAACACATACGAACAGACACACAGATGCACATATACATAAAGATAGATAGATGCACAAACATTCATAAACATAGACAAACAGACACACACATAGATAAACAGATAGAAAGATATAAACATAGATAGGCAGATAGAGGTTAGAAACAAAGAGAAAGACATTTGACAGACAGATAGATAAACAGATAGACATATAGATAGATAGATAGAAAGAAAAATAGACAAGGAGATAGATAATGAGAAATTGAGAAAAAGATAGATAGATAGACAAATAGACCATATAGACAGATAGATAAATAGATAGACAGATAGATAAATAGATAATTAAATAAATAGACAAACATAAAGATAGACAGATAGACACATAAATAGATAGATAAATAGATAAATATATAGTCAGTTAGATAGATAGATAGATAGTAGATAGTTAGACAGATAGACAGATAGATAGAAAGAAAGAAAGATAGATAGATATACAAATAGACAACCATATTGGTAGATAGATAATTAGATAGATACACATACATATAGATAGATAGATTAATAGATAGATAGATAGATAGACAAATATATTGATAAGTAGATAGACAAATAGACAGACAGATAGAAATATAGATAGACAGATAGACTGATAGACTGATAGATAGATAGTTTGATAGATTAACAGAATGACATATAGACTAATAGGCATATAGACTAATATAAAGATAATTAGGTAGGTCAATAACTAGATACATAGATAGACAAATAGATAGATCGATAGATAGACAAAAGATACATAGATAGATAGACAGATAGATAGATAGAAAGATAAAAAGATAGACAGATAGTTAGAGAGACAGATAGACAAATAAATTGATAGACAGATTAATAGATTGATAGATTGACAAATAGATATTTTTACATATAGATTGATAGACAGATAGACAGATAGACAAAAAGATTGATTGATAAATAAATAGATTGATAGACAGATAGACAAATAGACAAAAAGATTGATTGATAAATAAATAGACAGATAGAAAGTTATGTAGATACCCATATAGATAGATAGACAGATAGATAGATTAATAGATAGAAAGACAAACAGATAGATAGATAGATGATAGATAGAAAGATAAACATATAGATAGATATATAGAAGATACATAGACAGATAGATAGATAGGTAGAAAGAAAGAAACATAGATAGTTAGATAAAAAATATATATAATGACAGATAAACAGAAAGATATACAATTATATATATATTTATAGATAAACATATAATCTGATAGATAAATAGACAAATAAATAGAAAACAAATAGATTGATTGAAAGATAGACATATAGATAGATAGATAGAAAGATAGTCATAAGAAAGATAGAATGATAGATAGATAGATATATAGATAGATAGAAGATAAGATAGATTTACAAATTGATAGATTGATAGATTGTCAAATAGACATATAGACATATAGATTGATAGGCATATAGATAGATAGATATATAGATAGGCATATATTCTGATAGATAGATAAAAAGATATATAGATACATATATAGACAAATATAAAGATAACCAAATAGATAGATAAATAGATAAATAGACATATAGAAAGATAGATAGATTGATAGATGGCAGATAAACATAATATAGATACAAGATAGACAGATAGATAGAAAGACAAATAGATAGATAGACATGTAAACAGATAAATTGACAGATAGAGTTGTAAGATAGATAGATAGACAAAGATAGACAGATAAATAAATAAATAGTTAGATATACCAGATAAACAAATAGACAGATAGATAAATAGATAGACAAACAGACATATATATATATAGATAGATAGTAAGATATAAAAATAGATAGATAGATAGATAGACAGACAGATAGAGAGATATATAAACATAGAAAGAGAAAGACACACAAATAGTTTAATGATAATTAGATAAACAGACAATAGATAGAAAGACATAAAAAGATATAGATAAATAGATAGATAGACAGATACACAGATACACAGATACACAGATACACATATACATAGATAGACAGATAGATAGATAGATAGACAGAAAGACATATTGATAGCTAGACTGATATTCATATAGATAGATAGACAGTTAGATAGATAGAAATATTGATAGATAAAAATATTGACAGATAAGAAGATAGAAATATAGACAGATAAATAGATAGATAGATTGTCTGATAGAAAGAAATAGAGATAAATAGATAGATAAATAGACAAATTGATTGATTGATAGATTGACATATTAACAAATAGACATATAGACATATAATCTGATAGATAAACAATTAGATATATATATAGATAGACAAATAGATAGATAGATAGATAAATAGAAGATAAATAAACAAATAGATATATAAATAGATATAAAGATAGATAGAATATAGATAGACATATATATAGATAGTTAGATAGACATATATATAGATAGTTAGATAGACATATATATAGATAGACAGATTGACACTTAGATAGATAGATAGATTGCAAATAGACAGATAAACATATAGACATTTAGAAAGATAGAAGATAGTTATATTGATAGATAGATACACAGATAGACAGATAAAAATATAGACATATATATAGATAGACAAATATACATTCAGACATACAGACATATAGACATATAGACAGAAAGACAAGTGGATAGATAATAAAATAAACTGATAAATAGATATATAGATATAGAGATAGATAAATAGATAGACAGACAGACAGATAGAGAGATAGAAAGCAAGAAAGAAAGATAGATAAATAGATAGATTCACAAACATATAGATATATAGATAATTAGACAGAAAGACAAATATATAGACAGACAAATAAACTAATAAATAGATAGACAAAAGTCAATTAGATCGATGGACAGATATGCCAATAGTTCTATAGATTGATATATAGACAGATAGATAGCTAGCTAGCTAGACAATTAGAAAGATAGATAGATAGACAGATAGGAAGATATATAGATACATAGATAAAAAGATATACAGATATATAGATAAATAGATATGTAAACAAATAGACAAATAGAGAGAGAGACACACACTTATAGATAGGAGACTAATAGATAGATTAGTAGATAGGCTGATAACTAGATAGATAGATAGACAGATAGATAGAAAGATATATAGATAGATAGACAGATACATAGAAACACAGACACATAGATACATAGATAAAGAGATAGATAGATAGATAGATATATATATATATATATATAATTAGATGATTAGATAATCAGACAGATAGACATTAAGAAAGATATATTGATAGATAAACATATAGGTAGATAAATAAATAGACAGAGGTACAAATAGACAGATAGACAGAGAGATAGATTGACACATAAACAAAAAGATAAATAGATAGATTGATAGATAGATAAATAGATAGATAGATAGATAGACAAATAGACAGATTGACAGATAGAATGATAGACAAATAGATAGATAAACAAATAGATAGATTGATAGATAAACAAATATATAGATAGACTTATAAATAGATGGACAAATAGTCAAATAGATAGATATTTGGTTAGACAAAATCAAAGATTAACATATTGACAAATAGACATATAGATTTATAGATAGATAGATATATTGATAGGCAGATATAATGATTGATAGATATAAAGATAGGTAGATACCATGATAGACATATAGATAGACAAAAAATTTCATATATAAAGAGATAGTCAACATGATAGATACAAAGAAAGACATACAAATAGAAAGACAAAAGATAGTTAGGCAGATAAATAGATACACAGTTAGACAAATAGACAGATAGAGACATAGATTGATAGATAGACGGTCAGACAGACAGACATATAAATAGATAAATATATAGATAAATAAATTAATTGAATGATACATAAATAGAAAGTTATTAAGATAGATAGATATATAAATAGATAGATAGGTAGACATATAGAGAAATAGAGAGACTAAAGACACATAATTAGTTAGAAGACTGATAGATAGACAGACAGAAAGACAGAAAAACAAACCGATAGAAAGATAGAAAGATAGATTGACAGATAGACAAATAGACAGTTATATAGATAGACAGATAGAAAAATAGATAGTTACATAGATAGACAAATAGACAGATAGACAGATTTTCAGATAGACAAATACACAGATAGACAAATAGACATATAGACATATAGATAGATGGACAGATAGACAGATAGATATAGAGACAGATAGAAACATAAATAGATAAATAGATAGTAGATAGACGGATAGATAGATGGAAAGATAGATACATAGATAGATACATAGATAAATAGATAGATAAATAGATAGACAGATTGTCAGATAGATAGATAGACAAATAAACATATAGACAAATATACAAATTGATAGATTGACAGATTGACAAATAAATATATAAATAGATATATTCATAGACAGATAGATGGATAGATAGACAGATATATAGATACGTAGATATACTGATAGATAGATAAAAATATAGGTAGATACCCAGATAGACAGATATATAGATAGACAAATAGATAGATAGACAAATAGTCATATATATAGATAGACATATAAATAGATAAATAGATTGAGAGCTTAATAGATTAACAAATAGACATATAGACATATCTAATGATATACAATTAGCCAGATAAACAGATAGATATATAGAAAGATAAATAGGCAGATAGATTGATAGATTGATAGAAAGATCAGTAGATACCAATAAAGACAGATAGACAGATAGATAAATAGATAGATATACAAATAGACAAATAGTTAGATACACAAATAAACAAAAGACATATAGATAGATAGATGGATAGAAACATATACAAATATACAAAAGACATATAGCTAGATAGACAGATAGTCAAATAGACAGATAGATAGATAGACAGATATATAAATATATAAATAGATAGATAAAATGATATATAGATAGATAGATAGATAGACAAATAGATAGATATAAAATTAGATATATAGATAGATAGACAAATAGGAAGTTAGACACATAGACAGATAAATATAAGATAGACAAATAGATACACACACACACACACACACAAATAGATAGATATACAAATAAAAAGATAAACAAAAGATAAATATATAAATATACATATAGTCAGTTAGACAGATAGATAGATAGACAGATAGATTATAGATAGAAAGATATATAGATAGACATATAGAAAAGTATATAAATATGCAGATAGTCAAATTGATAGATAGACAGATAAATAGATGGAAAGCTTGACACATAGATTGATTGAGTGTTTGAAATTTTGACAGATAGACAGATATAAAGATAGATATATAGATAGAAAAAAAAGACATTTAGATAGATAAATATATAGAAAGAAAGAAAGATAGATAGATTGAAAGAGAGATAGACAAATAATCAGCTAGACAGATAGAAAGAAAGATAGAGAGAGAGAGAGAGAGAGAGAGATATATATATATATATATATATATATATAGGGAGATAAACAGATAGAAAGATAGATATATAGACATATATATAGATAGACAGATATACAGATAGATAGATAGAAATATTGATAGTTTGACAAATCGACATATATACATATAGAATGATAGATAGATAGATAGACAAATAGATTGTAGATAGAAAGATATACATATTGACACATAGAAAGATAGACGGATCAACATATTGATAGATATACAGATAGATAAATAGAAAGATAGGTAGCTACCCAGATAGACAAATAGATAGATAGATATATAGATAGATAGACAAATAGACAAATAGATAGATAGATAAACATAAGAAAGATACAAACATAGACAGATAGATAGATAGATAGACAAATATACAGAAGAAAGATAGACGATAAGAAAAAAAGATAGATTGACAAAAGTTAGATCTAAGATAGATAGATAGATAGACAGATATATAGATATATAGAAAGACAGATAGACAGATATATAGATATATAGAAAGACAGATAGACAGATATACAAAAAAATAAATATATAGATAGAAAGTTAGATAGAGAGATAGATAAACTAATTTTCAAATAAACATTTAAAGAATTAGATATATATACACATAGTTAAATACACAGTTAGAAAGATATACAAATAAATAGAAAATAGATAAACAGATAGATATTTATAAAGATAGACAAAAGACAGACAGACAGATATAATAATAGTAAGATATTCAAATAAATAGATAGATCTATAGACATATAGATAGATTTATAGATAGATACATAGATACATACATATCCTGATAGATAGATAGAACCCCATGGCAATTTCATTTTCTTTAGGTGTTAGGAAGCATCTTCTTCATTGTTGATTCATTTTAGCATGGTGTGCAACCCTATCTACAAATGTATTTTAAGCCAAAAATACTTCATAAGTAAAGGAAAAGAGATAAAAGATCGATTAGGTACGACCTAACCAATTCAAGCTGATGCATGGGCACATGGCAGCCATGTATGAACTCAAAAACCATATCGACGGCCGTATATTAATAGCTTGCGAGGTCTTACAATGCTGAAAAACCTATTGATGTACTCATACATGTTGTCGAATACTTCTTAAAAGGATGTCAGAGGAAAAATCTGAATCAGTTTGATAATGAAATTAATGCAAGAATGAAACTAGGGCTTAAAAAACACACATATAGGTCTCTCGGGGATGGTCAGCATCTTCTAATTATTTGTCCTCACGTACTCCACGCAGATAGTGAACATTGTCACACCTGTGCATTGAGCATAACATCGAACATTTACAAACTAATACATAACACAACACCATGCCACTGATAAGTAGATAGACTAACGCATGCAATACCACTTATCTTTTGCTTGAAATTTCACACAACGAGATAAGCATGAGCTTATTTTTAATTTACCGAATTCTAGAATACTCCAAGATTTCTAGTGAACTGCCCATCAAAATATTCTTCTGTATTTTCCAGCTTCACGTATCAGTCCATTGTTAATTATAAGAAAGTTAGAAAGTGCCAAATAAAAGAGAAATAGAAATTGAAATGACAACAGGCTGTGTGGTTTTGAATTTTTGCATACTTGTAGGTTAACATAGCAATCCAGCGAAGCAAGAAAACTCGAAAGAAACAAAGAAAATAAAGAGAAAAAAAAATGCAATGCACATGAGGACGTAGATCTGCTTGAAATAAGAGTGTCAAGAACAAACCTGCATTCGCGTGGGACCAAAATTTTTTCATTCATCTCAAAGCTTCAGAAGCTAAGGTGTTGTTCCAAGCATGTGAAAGACTTTCCATGCATTTTAAATACCTATTATAGGCTAAAACTCTACCAAAATATTCAGGAACATACAAACATAATCACAGATATATAAAAATAGTAATTATAGACATGAACAAACACAAATCTAAGTTGATAGTCATACAACTTCAACAAATATATAAAAGATGTCCAGCAATTATGTTTAGAGAGAAAGAGAGTGCAATAATAAAATATTTTAGGAATAATGAAGATAATAGAAGCTCATCCTCCTTTTGATCCAGCTGAAATCGATAAATATAGGACCCATGCATTTGAAGTACCGTGGCGATATCTGAATGAATTGAATCATAATTTTTTCATGCGTCTCACATCAGATGTCCTGCAAAGATTCATTATTAGATTAATCGGCAAAGCAAAGAACAAAACTAGAATAAAAAAATTTAAAACCTCCAAAAAAATCTCATCATGTTTTGATACACATATACAAAAATCAAAAATAGTTTAGAAATAATTCTAATACAAAATCATCCTCATAATTAGTTAGATTTTGTGCTAGCCTCTCTTGCAAGGTTTCACAGCTGGATCTCAGAATGTTATCTGTCGCATTAATGCCGCTAACTATGACTCCATATAGGACATCTGCTGTTGTATTACATTCAATAATATCTTCCATCTCATCATTCATTTCTTTAATTTCTTGCATTTCTTCCAACAAATGAGTAATTTACTCATCCTTCTCTTCTTTCATTTCCTACATTTCTTCCTTCAAATTAGTAATCTGATAATCCTTATCTTCTTTCATTTCCAACATTTCTTCTTTCAAATTAGTATTTTATTTATCATTCTTTTCTTTTATTTCATTAATTTCTTTCTCTAAATGAGATATATGCTCAATCTTCTTTTTCATTTTGGTCTCCATAACTTCAATATGTTCATTTGTTTCCATAACTTGTTGTTCGACCGCCTCATTCACCATTGTTGTGACAGATGAATTATAAGCATGACTGCTATTACAAAATATCACTCCCTTCGAGTCGATGCCGTATACTTGCTACTTCTTATGACCTTCTATAATCTCTAAATAAATAGGATCATAGTCAATTGGTTGAGGATCAATTGAACCTTCAACTTGTTGAGAAGTAGCTATCACACGTTCCTCCACGAGGTTTTGTGATAAAATAGAATAAAATAATGTGCTAGGTATAAATAAAATAAATCATATGTGATCTGATATATTAATATTTGTTTAATCATACACACAAAAGAAGCTAATATTATTTACAACTATTATTTCTTTTTCTATCGAAATAAATTACATTCTACTAAATATACCTCATCATTAAGGATCTCCAACTAGCAAATTACAAAAACAAATGCATTTCAAAAGAAATAGCAATGCACACTTATGTGGCTCGTACTTTATATATGAATGCCAATGATAAATCTTTTTTAGCCTGATGATAGTGCAACACTTGATAGCTGTGAAATTACAAAAAAAGAAATTCTTCAATAAGGCGAAGACATGACAACTAATCATATTACTATTCCAATGTAATGCTTACCGAACAAATAATTTTCAAAACTATTTTTTATGTTTTATTCTTAGATTACAAACAAACATCTCAGGTTTGGGAGATACATCCAAGGATGGTACACCTTGGGTTCGAGACTTATTAGATATAACTTGTTTAATTTTTAAGATTAAGACTATTGAGATATGAATATCACCTAGATCAAAGCGGGAGCCTTGCTCACTAGGACATGATTCATTCTATTCTTTTCAGAACTTATGACTTTAGGAAATGTGTCTCAGATTAAATTTAGTTCTACTAATACGAATCAAAAAGATAACATATGATGTTATTGATATATATTAATAATTTTTAGTATAAGAGAATATCAATTTTAGTTATAATGCATCTAAAATTATTCCTGCAAACTAAATTTTTAGATATTTTAAAATAATTCATTTACATTTTCAAAATTAAGGTTACTTATTCAAAATATATAATTTTTTCTTAGCAAATTGTACTTTAAATATTTTTTATAAGCTTAACATGATGGGAAATATACCAATCAACTAACTAGTTATTCTTCTAGATACTTGAAAATCATAGAAAAATATTAATATCTAATAGTAATCAGAATAGATATATATCTATCCTGACCTAGACAATAAGCATTAGACTTGAAAACTTGACAAGACTATATACATACCTAATAGTATATAAAAATTCAATGTAGAACAACTATTTTAATTTTTTTATGATTCTAAAATAATATTTGAAAATAATTTAGATAATAATTAATTAAAACCTTAAAAATATATTAATTACTTACAACTTTTTCAAGTTTGCACATATGAATTATTAAGTATATATTATTTTAATTGCTCCTTAGCATTACATAATCTATATGAGATTTGATCACATTTTTGTTCATATACTATTAATACTAAAATATAAATAATAATCCAAAATATAAAAAAATTATATATACAACTAAAATTTTATTATTTTATTATTTTAGATTTATTTTACACCAAATAATTAAATTGAAATGACTTGATCACATTTTAAATTTACTAAGAAATAAATTAAAAAATAATAATAATATTTAATAATCACATAAATTAAACAAATTAAAAAAAAATAATTCAAGATTTGATTACTGTTATACTTCTAGAAAGAGGTTTGAGTTATAGTACAAATTCAACAAAACAAAAAAAATTTATAATTAAATTAAATTTGTATACAAAATCCCAAAAAAATTGATACCACTTGCTATTAGGACCACAAAGATCTGATCATCATATTAAGTATTTAAATTTTACTTAATTTAATTTATATAATAATATTTTGAACAAAATTTAAGTATTTTATATATTTTAATTATTCTTAATATTTATAATGCAACTAAATGAACACTATATAATAAGCAAAAAATTATAATTTCAATACTTCTTAAAATATATTAAAACTATAAAGAGTAGTGCAACTCCATTAAATTTATTTCTTTTATAATTAATAAAGATCATAAGGAGAGGCTAACAAAAAAAATCAAATTATGTTACAAGATCTATCAGAGTCGAGGAGCATGTGTTTCATACTAGAACTACTTGATGATCAAATAGAATGCTCACATCTAAAAAATAGTTCTATTTAACAATCATATTTAATTATATATATATATACATGTTGGGCAATTGTGCTTCCACGGTAGTGAGATTAAGAAACAGAAACACAGAAAACAAGCAATATATATCTCAATCCAGCAAGCATCCACGACAGAATCAAAAAACTGAGAAATCAACACCGAAAATAATATGGTTCGCTAGTCGCTCAGTACGACTAGCTACATCCACCAGAAAATACTTATGCGTTACAGATTAAAACCAAAAACGAAATGTCTTATAGTATGCAGACATAGAGCAGTCATGAAAAATCACGCAGAGAGAAGAGAGAGACGATGAACAGTTCAACTGGTCAAAAACAGCCACCCGAAAAATAAAATTACAAACCATTTTATATTAAAAAACATCTCGGTTCATTTAACTGCAGTGGGTCGGATCATTAAATAGGTCAGGCTCTGCTCCAAAAATTTCGGCCTGCTGACCGAACAGCGGGACCTCCGTTATTGTGCTACTGCTGCATCCCCATCCTTTTAATATTACATATCCTACATTTACATGAAAATATTAAAATAGAAAAACATTTTGTTATACAAATAGATTATTAAATAAAAACAAATTACATATACAGCAATATATATATATATATATATATATATATTAATGTTTCATTATTAGTACATCAAGATTTATTAATATGCTTAAAATAATAATATAATAGACTTACTTTATTAAAATTTTAATTTAAATGTATTTAATACAAATAAGTAATTATTAAATAATTTTATATTTAATAATTATTTTTTTAAAATATAAAAAAATGTGAAAATACATGTTGCATTGTGCCATAGGTGCATCTTATATGAGGATCAAAGTTAACACTTAGCATATTTTTTATATTATATTTCAAAATTCTTTATGTTATTTTAACATATTATTCTACTTTTTTCTTCTGCTTTCCACTAGTAGAATTGGAAGCATTGAGGCAGTTGGAGCCTTGTCCTTTTTCCGTGCCTTGCAAAAAAACATGCTTTTAGATGGCACCAACTCGATAAGTTTGATGAGAAAGAAAAAAAATTGTTTAATGAACACATATTCTTGTCTAGTTTTCTAGAAGTTTGCAGCACATGGTAACAAAAAGTTATTATGAGAAATCTTATAATACTAGGCATTCAAAGGGATGAAGATGTGCAGAAGGGCATTTGAGAAATGCTGAGTTTAACTCTTCATTTTGTATTTTGTGGGAATTCCTTGAGGAGTTTGTAGTGGTAAGAAAAGAATGGTTTAACAAAATAACATAACCAGCAGAACTGCCTAAAAAGCTATGCCTATTCATACAAGTATGCATCAAGATAGATAGAACAAATTAACTGTTTATTTGAAGGATTTTAATTGAAAAACTTGGTTCCTCTCGTTATCTCACCCAAGAAACCTGATGATCTGGCAAATACCCTTCTATCTTAGAAAATTCATTAACTTTTTAATAGCACAGAAGGGGCATTTTCATAATTAAAGTTGGAAATAGGGCATGAGTAACCATACATCAATTTGACACAACAAATAAAAAAGAAAACACAAATTATTTAGGGTTTTGAATGACTATGAAATCCATAAAAAAAATAACTCGAAGCTGATGTAAGAAATAATCGAACTATAGCCTATATGAAATTGAACTGCCTATTTAAAACAAGTTTTAAACAAATCTCATTAACCACAACCATTGGTTAATTAATCAGTGAGGTATGAGCAAGAAAACATGGTGCATGTTGAAGACATCAATGTCTGACAAGAAACCAAAAGCAAAAAAAAACATGAGATGACTCGATAACGAAAGATAAATACCATTGAGTATTAGTATGAGCGATAATAGATGAGTGAAAGCTGACGAAGATGGCTGACAATGGACTTCACTTAGCCATTTACTAGACTATATATGTTACAAGATCCTCATTAGTGACATGCGTACCAAATCACGTAAAACATGATAGAGATAAACCAATTGATTGTGAAAAATCTATCTTCCAAGGAAATAGAGCACCCTCACCTGGATGGATCTTAGTGCAAGAATAGATGAGCAATCTATTTCTAAAGTTCATCGTCACTAGTATGATAATGACCTAATTATTTTCTCAGGGTTCATCTTATAGTACACTTGAAAGTTTATTTCATAACTAATTTTGTTAATTTGTATTTTATTTGACAATTTTTCTAAATTAAAAATTTTTAAATAAATATGCTAAAGATTTATCAGTATTCTGCCATACTTAGACAAGCACACTTGAGCCAATTAAATAATCAAATCAAAACATGTCAGCACCACCTCATCAAAATATGCCCACGTGTACAATAAATATGCATTTTTCTGAAATTACATCGACTTTCGGAAATCGCATAGACATTCAAAAATTGTAACAGCAGTAACTCTTCATATTTGGGTTTGTAAAAAAATTTTAAATTTAATGATGGAATTTTTCTCTATCTAATTAGCTAGGAAAAATCAATCTCTAAAGTTATTGTTAAATTTTCATATCATTTTACTTAAAAAAACATATTATTTCATATAATCATAAATAAATTGTATAAATATATAACCATACAAAATTTATAATATTTCATATTTTTTATAATTTATGAATAAATTTAAAAAATTATTTCATAAATTATTAAAATTATTATTAAATTATAAAATAGTATTACATATATATATATATATATGGTTATACATTTTTATGAATTCAATATATTTTTATGAATATAATATTAAATAAATTTTTAGCCATAAATATTCATATTATTTGATATAATTTATAATTTATAAAAATCCTAAAATAACTTAAATTGAGAAGAAAATCATAAAAAAATATATTTATTATTATAATAAGAACAAAATATAAAAAGCAAATATTTAAAATTTTACTCAATGGTTTAATTCTCATAAATTTTAGTAGTGGCAAAAATAAATTTGAATTCAAATCAACTTAGGGTTAGTTTGGTAGTGCTTTTCAAAAGTGTTTATAGGGCTAAAAATAATTTTAAGTATTTTTAGGACAAAAAAATACCAGTAGTAATATTTTAAATAACTCTTTTGAAACCCTAAAAAAACACTCGAAGTGTTCTTTTAATAATCACACGTAGAATTTTTTTTTAAATCATCAAATTTTTTTTGATATAATTAAAATATATATGTATTTTTCTTTAAATATCGATTTAATTTCTATTATATTTATGACAAATTTGAATTTTTTTATAATTGAAAAATTTTAAATCTTTTAGTAATTATTTTTTTAAAAAAATTCTAATAATCATAGAAATATTTTTTTTACTATAAATAATATAAATATTTATTTGTTTATTCGTTATTTTAGATTTTTTTAAAAAATATTTTTTATTTAATCACACAATTAATTATTTTAGCTTTTTATTAGTATAAAATTTTATGCATGTTCTTTTATTTATTAAAATATCTTAAAAAATGTGATCATAGAATTAATACTTAATGTTTTTTAATACAAATATTTAAATACCATAATGAAATATTTCAGAAAAAAAATTTGTTTAATTTTTTAAAAATTTTATAATCATAAATATAGTAAGTTTAGTCTTTATTAATATATATTTTAATTCGTATTTATATATTTTTAAAATTATTTATTTATAATATCTTATTTTTTAATTATATAAGGAGACGTGTCTTTTAATGATCCCTCATCCATAGACAATGACAAACTT
Organism: Sapria himalayana; assembly: GCA_029783825.1. Lineage (NCBI taxonomy): Eukaryota > Viridiplantae > Streptophyta > Magnoliopsida > Malpighiales > Rafflesiaceae > Sapria > Sapria himalayana. The sequence goes on along the minus strand of JAREIK010001066.1, from coordinate 5,433 downwards.
TTAATATACAAAATTACATCAAATATTAAAACAAATAAAATAAAAACAAAAAAATATAAATTAATATAGATTAATGAAATAAATAATTTCTAGCCTAAATAGCTATATAAAAATCTCTAGCTAAATACATATATTTTGTGAAACTTATCATTTAAGGATTAATTACTAAAACCATTGCTAAATTTCCCGATTTCTTTGTGAGGAAATCTATGAGAATATTAGTGACGAAATTTATCTCGATATACTTAGCATGGGAAAATCCATCACTAAATCCGTCATTAAATCCATCGATACATTCCTAGTTTTCTTTGTGAGAAAATCTATGAAAATTTTAGCACCGGTTTTATTTCGATATAATTAGCTAGAAAAATTCCGTCGCTAATTTTCTTGATATAATTAGCTAGAGAAAATCAATAACTAAATCTATTGCTAAATTCTCAGTTTTATTTAAGTGGAAATCAATGAAAATATTAGCAACAGTATTTATCTCCATATAATTAGCTAGGGAAAATCCATCGCTAAATCCGTAGCTAATTTTCTTAGTTTTCTTTGTGCGAAAATTTACAAAAATATTAGCGATGGAAAATTTTCAATTAGACATTTCCATCATTAATCCATCACTAATCCATCACTAGTATTTGTTTCTATGTAAAATCAAAAATAACTTGCTATTTCATAGCTAATCCCTTGCTATTTAGCTAGGGATTGATGATTGATCCCTAGCAAAATTTTCCATGCTAAATTGACATTTTTTTGTAGTGAGATAGACAAATTTATAGATTTATAGATAGATAGATATATAGATATTTATATATAGATAGATAGAGAGAGAGAGAGAGAGAGATATATATATATATATATATATATATATATATATATATATATATATATATATATAGATAGACAAATAGATAGGTGAATAGACTGATAGAAAGATAGACAGATAGACAGATAAATAGATAAATAGATAAATATATAAATAGATAAATAGATAGTTAGATAGGCAGATAGAAACAAAGACACCTAGACAAGTAGACATATAAATAGATAGACAGACAGAAAGATAGAAAGAAAGAAAGATAGACAAATAGATAAAAAATAGATAAATAGATTGATAAATAAAAAGATAGATAGAAAAACAGATAGAAAGATTGACATAAATATAGATAAATAGATAGATAGACAGATAGACAAATAAACAGATAGATAGATAGTCATATTGATAGAAAGAAAGAAAGATAGATAGATAGACAGATAGATAGATGGCCATATAAAATGATAGGTAGAAAGATAGAGTGATAAATACATAGATGGATAGATAAATAGATAGACATACAGACAGACAGATAGATAGATAAATAGATAGAAAGATAGACAGATAGATAGATTAACAGATAGTCAGATAGATAGACTTATAGAGAGATAAATAGATAGATAAATAGATAGATAGACAGATACACAGATAGACATATATACAGATAGATCGATATACAGATAGATAGATAGACATATAGAAAGATAGACAGATTGACAGATAGATAGATAGATAGATAGACAAATATACAAATAAATAGATAGCCACATTGACATATAGACAAGTAGACAAATAGACATATAAACATATAGAAAGATAGATAGACAGACAGATTGAAAGATAGAAAAATAGATAATAGACGGATAGATAGATATATAGATAGACAGATAGAATGATATACAGATAGAAAGATAAATAGATAGACGGATAGATAGACAGACATATAGATAAATAGAGAGATAGACAGAAAAATAGAAAAACATATAAATGATAGGCAAATAGCCTGATAGCTAGATAGCCATATGGACAGATACATAGATTGAAATATAAACATATAGATAGAGAGACAAATAAATAAATAGTTACATATATACATAGATATATAGATAGATAGAAAGATAAACAGATAGACAGATATATATATATATTGGCAGATTAATAGATTTATAGATAAATAGATAGAAAGACAGATAGATAGATAGACAGATAGAAAAATATCCAGATAGCTAGATATCTAGATAGGTAAAGAGATAGAGAGAGAGAGAGAGAGAGATATATATATATATATATATATATATATAGATAAATAGATAGACTTATAAATAGCTAGATAAATTGATAGATAGATAAATAGATAGATATATAGATAACTAGTTAGACAGATAGTCATATAGATATATACATAAATAGATAGATACACATATATAAAGATTAATAGATTGACAGATAGATAGTTAGATAGCCAGATAGATAGCCAGATAGATAGAGAAACATATAGATAGATAGATAGATAAATAGATAGATTGATATATAGATATACATATAGATATATAGTCAGATAGAATGATAGACAGATAGATAGTTAGACAGATAAATAGATATATAGATAGATAAATAAAAAGAAAGATAGACAGATTGATAGGTAGATAGATAAAATGATAGACAGATAGACAAATATACAAATAGACAGATAAATAGATAGATAAATAGATAGATAAACAGATAGATAGAGAGAGAGATTGACAGATAGATAGAAAGATTGATAGAAAGATAGATAGGGAAATAGACATATAGAAAGATAAATACATAGACAGAAAGATAGATAGACAGATAGACATATAGACATATATATAGATAGACATATAGACTAACATATAGATAGACAGATCGATAGATATATAGATAAATATATAGATAAATATATAGATAGACAAATAGATAAATATACATATAGACTAATAGACAAATAGATAGATCGATAGATATACAAATAAATAGATAGAAAGATAGACAGACAGTCAGACAGATAGATATATAGATAGATAAATAAATAAACAGATAGACAAATAGACAAATATATAATTAAACAATTAGATAGATAGACATATAGACGCATAGAAAGGATGATAGATAGACATATAGAAAGACATATAGATAGATATAAATATTTACCAATAAAATGATAGACAGACAGACATATAGATAGATAGATAGATAGCCAAAAGACAGATAGACATATAGATAGATAAATAGATAGACAGATAGATAGATAGCTAGACAATAGACATATACACAAATAGATAGATACACATATAGATAGATAGACAGATCGACAGTTTGACAGATTGACAGATTGATTGATTGATGGATAGAAAGATAGATATATAGTTTGTGAGATAGGTAGATAGAACGATAGACAGATATATTGATATAGATAAATAGATAGATGGAAAGATAGACAGATAGATAGATAGACATATTGATAGATAGAAAGACAGATAGATAGAAAGAGAAACAGATAGAAAGAAAGATAGATAGATAGATAAAGAGATAGATAGATAGATAGACAGATAGATCGATAGACTAATAGAAAGATTTATAGATAGGCATACAGACAGATAAAAAGATAGATATATAGATAGATAGTTAAATATATAGATAGATAGATAAATAAATTGAAAGATAGACATATAGATAGATAGACAAATGGATGGATAGACCAATAGAAAGATTTATAGATAGACATATAGATAGATAAAAAGATAGATAGATAGTTAAATATATAGATAGATAGATAATTAAATATATAGACAGATAAAGAGATAGATAGACAGATATACAAATAGATACATAATATGATATACAGATAGACACATAGACATGTAGATAGATAGATAGATAGACATATAGGTAGATAGACAGATAGACAGATATATAGATCGACAGATAGACAGATAGACAGATATACAGATATAGAGATAGACAGATAGATAGACAGACATATAGATAAATAGTGACATAGATAAATAGATATATAGATATATTAATAGATAGATAGTTAGTTAGAAAGATAGATAGTTAGTTAGATAGATAGACATATCGATAGATAGATAAATATATAGTCAGATAGATAAATAAACAGATATAACATAAAAAGATAGACAAATAGACAGATAAACAAATAGATACATAGAAAGTTAAACAGATAGACAAATAGGCAATTAGATAAATATACAATTAGACAAATAGATAGATAGATAGACAAATAGACTCACAGACAAATAGACATATAGGTGGATAGACTAATATATAGATAGATAGAAAGATAAATAGATAGTAGACTATTAGACAGATAGATAGATCGATAGATAGACAAATTGATTGATAGATATATAGATAGATCGACAAATAGATAGAAAGTCAGATATTTATTGACAAATAGGCAGACAGATAAACAGATAGATAGATAGATAGAAAAATTGGCAGATAGATAGATGGAGATATCGACACCTAGATAGGTTGACATTATGACATATCGACATTTAGATAGATAAATAGATATATAGATTGACATATACACAAATAGATAATAGACACTTAGACAGATAGATAAAAGATAGATAGATAGACATACATATAGATAGATAGATAGACAAATAGACAGATAGATAAATAGATAAACAAATAGATATATAGACACATAGACAGATAAACAGATAGATTGAATGATAGATATGGAGATAGACACATAGATAAATATATAGAAAGTTAGACAGAATAATAGATTGATAGACAAATAGACTCATAGAAAGATAGATAGATAGACTAAATGACAGATAGATAGATAGATAGATATATAGATAGATATATAGATAGATATATATATATATATATAAGACAAATAGACATATTGTTAGATTACAAATAGACAAATAGACAAATAGACAAATAGACAAATAGACAACTAGATAGATAGACAGATAGACAGACAAATAGATAAATACATTAATAGATAGATAGACAGATGAACAAATAAATAGATAAACACACACACAGATAGATAGATAGATAGAAATAGAAAGATATATAGATAAACAGATAGACAAATAGACACATAGACAAATAGACACATAGAAAGGTAGACAGATAGACAGATATACAGATAGACATATAGATAGATAGATAAATAGATATATAGATAGATCTAGATAGACAGATTTACAGATAGACAGACAGACAAATAGACAGACAGATAGATAGATAGAGAAACATATACACAGATAGACAAATAGATAGATAAATAGATATATAGACAAATAGACAAATAGACAAATATACAAATAGACAAATAGACAGATAGATAGATAGATAAACAGATAGATAGATAGACAGATAGACAGATATACAGATAGACATATAGACATATAGACAGACAAATAGACAGATAGACAAATAGACAGATAGATAGATACACAGATAGACAGCTAGACATATATAAAGATCGACAAATAGATAGATAGACAGATAGATAGATAAATAGATAGATAAATAGATAGACAGATACACAGATAGATAGATAGACAAATATACAGATAGATGGATAGATAGATAGATAGGTA
>JAREIK010001065.1:83438-159420 GCA_029783825.1 Sapria himalayana | reverse complement strand
ATACATAAACCATTAAACTAGTATGCATTAATAATAAATCATAAATATCATTTAAATTTGTATTCAGTATAATTTTTAATTTTATTTTAATTATTTATTAGTTTATTTTTATAGAAATATTAATTACAAATTAAATTTTCATTGGATAGATCTAATTTAAATTAAACCAGTATACCCGAAATAATAAATAATAAATCTCAATAATATTCTTTTCATTATAATTTAAAATATTCATTTTAATTAGTCATTTGTTTATTTTTATATAAATATAAATTACAAAATAAATTAAGAGTTAGATAGATATAATTTATATAAATTATTTTTAATCCTAAAAGTATAGATAAACTTTTTAAAAGAAAAAAAATTTTCAAATCAAATAATTATTATTTAGTAATACATTTTCCTTTGCTTTTTAATCATTTTAGGTTTTAATATTATATTTTAAGTAATATGAATCATATTCATTATAGATTTTTAATTTATTTTTTCAGATTTATTAGAATATCTATCAATAAAATCGATTATATTGAATTTATATTATATATAATTATTATGATTATAATAAATAAATATTCTATTCACTTTTGAAAAAAAATTAAATATTATTATGCTTTCAATGATTATAACCTTCAAAATATGTTAAAAAATAATAATAATATTGTTTTTGTTATTTCATTTTTTAAATTAAGACTATAGACCTTTAAATGCCCGCTTACTTAAATCAGTAAGCTCATAAACCCTGAAACCACTAAATACATATACCCTTTAATATCTATTTACTACTTAATGAATAATAAATCTCATTTTTATGTTTATTTATAATAATTTTAAATATTCAATTTAATTATTTATAGTTTAATTTTTTACAAAAATTAATTACAAAATAAATTTTGAGTGAGACAAACATTATTTAAATAATTGATTTTTTTTTTAAATATAAGCTTATAAAAAGAAGGAAAAATTTAAAAATTAAATTTTATTATTTAGTAATATATTTTGATTTGATTTTGAATCATTTGGCATCATGTAAATATATTTTGATTAAAATTTATAATTTTATAAATAGCTTTTTGATTTAATTTTTGATCATTATTATAATTTCTATCGTTAAAATTGTTTATATTGAATTTATATGATATATAATCAGTAAGATTAATATAATTATACATGGTATTTACATTTCAAAAAATTTTAAAAATTATCTTATTTTCAAAGGTCATAACCTTTGAAAATTAGAAAAAATCTAAATTTTTTTTTTATTTTTATTATGTAAATAAAACCTATAACCCACAATATGCCCAAAAACATAAATTGCTAAACTCCTAAAAAATAAAACTTTCAAATAATCAAACCAATAAATAGGTATACCATATATAATAAATCACAAATCTCATTTAAATTTCTATTCATTATAATTTTAAATATTCATTTTAATTATTTATTAGATTATTTTTCATATAAATGTTAATTACAAAATAAATAATGAGTGAGACAAATATAATTTTAATAATTTATTTTTTATTCAAAAAAAAATAAAAGCTTATAAAAAGAAGTAAAAATTAAATAACAAGAAGTTATTATTTAGTAATATATTTTACTTTGATTTTGTATCATTGTAAATAGGTTTTTAAATTATATTTTAATTACTATCAATCTTATTAATAATAGTTTATTAATTTATTTTTTGTTCGTAATTATAATATCTATTAATAAAATTACTTATATTGAATTTTAATGTTTTATAATTATTAAGATTATTATAACTAAATAATATTTTTACTTTTGAAAAAAAAATTTAAAAATTATTATATTTTTGAAGGTTATAACCTTCGAAAATGATAAAAAATCACAATAATAATTTTTTATAATTTTATTATTTAAATAAAAATTATATACCACTAAATACCTAAACATTTAAATCTATAGACTCCTAAACCCCAAAACCCCCTAAATAGCGAAAGCATTAAAACTATATAACATATATAATAAAAGATAACTATTATATCTATCAATAGTTTATTAATTAATCCCTATCTTATTATTAATATTTTATTAATTTAATTTTTGATCATTATTAATATATCTATCAATATAATTGTTTATATTGAATTTATATGATATATAATTATTAATATTAATATAACTAAAGATTATATTCACATTTCAAAAAATTTAAATATTATTATATTTTCAAATGTTATAACCTATGAAAATGAGAAAAAATCACAACATTTTTTTGGTTATTTTATGTTTTAAATAATACCTTTAAACCACTAAGTGCTTAAAAACATAAATCACTAAACACCTTAACGACAAAACCTCTAAATACTTAAACCATTAAACTAGTATACATTAATAATAAATCATAAATATCATTTAAATTTGTATTCAGTATAATTTTTATTTTTTTATTTTAATTATTTATTAGTTTATTTTTATAGAAATATTAATTACAAATTAAATTATCAGTGAGACAGATATAATTTAAATTAAACTAGTATACCCTAAATAATAAATAATAAATCTCAATATTATTGTTTCATTATAATTTAAAATATTCATTTTAATTAATTATTTGTTCAATTTTATATAAATATTAATTACAAAATAAATTCTAAGTTAGATAAATATAATTTATATAAATTAATTTTCATCAAAAAAAATATAGATAAACTTGTCAAAATAGAAAAAAATTTCAAAACAAATAATTATTATTTAGTAATACATTTTCCTTGCTTTTGAATCATTTTAGGTTTTCATATTATATTTTAAGTAATATGAATCTTATTCTTTATAGATTTTTAATTTATTTTTTGAGAATTATTAGAATATCTATCAAAAAAATTGTTTATATTGAATTTATATTATATATTATTATTATGATTATTATAAATAAATATTATATTCTCTCTTGAAAAAAATTTAAAAATTATCATATTTTCAAGGGTTACCTTGAAAATATGATATAAAATAATAAAAATAATTTTTTTTATTTCATTTTTTTAATAAAGCCTATAGACCATTAAATGCCTGCTTACTTAAATCAGTAAGCTCATAAACTACGAAAGACCTAAATACATAAATTATTTATCATCTATATACTACTTAATAAAAAATAAATCTCATTTTTATTTCTATTTATTATAATTTTAAATATTTATTTTAATTATTCATAGTTTAATTTTTTACAAAAATAATTAAAAAATAAAATTCGAGTGTGACAAATATTATTTAAATAATTGATTTTTAATAAAAAAAAATATTAGCTTATAAAAAAATGAAAAATTTAAAAATTAAATATTATTATTTAGTAATATATTTTGAATTGATTTTGAATCATTGTGCATCTTTTAAATATATTTTAATTAATATTTATATTTTTATTAATAGTTTATTAATTTAATTTTTGATCATTATTATAATATCTATTATTATAATTGTTTATATTGAATTTATATGATATATCATCAGTAAGATTAATATAATTATACACGGTATTCACATTTCAAAAAATTTTAAAAATTATCTTATTTTCAAAGGTTATAACATTTCAAAATCAGAAAAAATCTAAAAAAATATTTTTTTATTTTTATTATTTAAATAAAACCTATAAACCACAAAATGCCTAAAAAAATTAATTGCTAATCTCCTAAACAACAATACTTTAAAATAATCAAACCAATAAATCGGTATACCATATATAATAAATCACAAATCTCATCTTAATTTGTTTTCATTATAATTTTAAATTTTCATTTTAATAATTTATTAGTTTATTTTTTATATAAATGTTAATTATAAAATAAATAATAAGTGAAACAAATATAAATTTAATAATTTATTTTTTATTCAAAAAAAAATATAAGCTTATAAAAAGTAGTAAAAATTAAATAACAAAAAATTATTATTTAGTAATATATTTTACTTTTATTTTGAATCATTGTAAATAGGTTTTTAAATTATATTTTAATTACTATCAATCTTATTAATAATAGTTTATTAATTTATATTTTGATCATTATTATAATATCTATCAATAAAATTACTTAAATTGAATGTTAATGTTTTATAATTATTAAGATTATTATAACTAAATATTATTTTTTATTTTGAAAAAAAAATTAAAAATTATTATATTTTCAAAGGTTTTAACCTTCAAAAATGATAAAAAATGAAAAAAATAATTTTTTTATAATTTTATTATTTAAATAAAAATTAAAATCACCAAATAGATAAACATTTAAATCTATAGACTCCTAAACCCCAAAATCCCTTAAATTCTTAAATCATTAAACCTATATAACCTATATAATAAAGGATAATTATAATATCTATCAATAGTTTATTAATTAATCTATATCTTATTATTAATACTTTATTAATTTTATTTTTGATCATTATTAATATATCTATCAATGAAATTGTTTATATTGAATTTATATGATATATAATTATTAATATTAATATAACTAAAGATTGTATTCTATATAATTTTTAGTTTTTATTTTAATTATTTATCAGTTTATTTTTATAAAAATATTAATTACAAATTAAATTATCAGTGAGACAGATCTAATTTAAATTAAACCAGTATACCCTAAATAATAAATAATAATTCTCAATATTATTGTTTTCATTATAATTTAAAATATTCATTTTAATTAGTTTTTTGTTTATTTTTATATAAATATTAATTACAAAATAAATTCTCAGTTAGAAAGATATAATTTATATAAATTATTTTTCACTAATAAAATATAGATAAACTTTTTAAAATAAAAAAAAATTTCAAAACAAATAATTATAATTTAGTAATACATTTTCCTTTGCTTTTGAATCATTTTTGGTTTTCATATTATATTTTAAGTAATATGAATCTTATTCATTATAGATTTTTATATTCATTTTTTGAGAATTACAAAACATAAAATGATTTATAAGCAAAGCAAAATATATTACTATATAATAATTTTTTGTTTTGAATTTTTTTTTATTTTAAAATCTTTATCTATATTTTTTTGATTAAAATTAATTTACATAAATTATATTTGTCTAACTCATAATTTATTTTTTAATTAATATTTATATAAAAAAAACAAATAAATAATTAAAATGAATATTTAAAATTATAATCAAAAAAATGAGATTTTTATTTATTATTTGGGATATACCAGTTTAATTTAAATTATATCTGTCTCACTGATAATTTATTTTGTAATTAATATTTCTATAAAAATAAACTGATAAATAATTAAAATAAAAATTTAAAATTATACTGAATAATAATTAAAATGAGATTTATGATTTATTATTAATGTATACCAATTTAATAGTTTAAGTATTTAGAAGTTTTGTAGTATAGGTGTTTAGCATTTCATGTTTTTAGGCATTTCGTGGTCTATAGGTTTTCTTTAAACAATAAAATAACAAAAAAAATTTGTAATTTTTTGTCATTTTCATAGGTTATAACCTTTGAAAATATAATATTATTTAAAATTTTTTCAAATGTGAATACAATATTTAGTTATAATAATTTTAATAATTATATATCATATAATTTCAATATAACCAAATTTATTGATAGATATTATAATATTGATTAAAAATTAAAGTATTCAACTTTTTATAATAAGATATATTAATTAAAAAAAATTTACAAAACCAAAATTGATTCAAAATTAAACTAAAAAATATTATTCTATCATAATTTTTAATTTTTAAAATTTTTCTTCTTTTATAAGCTTTTATCTTTTTTTTATTAAAAATAAATTATTTAAATAATATTTGTCTCACTCATAATTTATTTTGTAATAAAAATTTATATAAAAATAGACTAATAAATAATTGAAATGAATATTTAAAATTATAATAAATTGAAGTAAAAATTAGATTTCTTTATTATTAAGTAGTATATAGCGGTTTAATGGTTTATGTATTTAGGCATTATGAGCATTAGGAGTTTACAGATTTAACTGTGTATGCATTTAGTGGTTTATAAGTTTTATTTAAAAATTAAAATAACAAAATATTTATTTTTATTATTTTTTTATAGTTTCAAAGGTTATAACCTTTGAAAATATTATAATTTTTAAATTTTTTTCAAAAGTGAATTCAATATTTAGTTATAATAATCATTATATTTATATATCATATAAATTCAATATAAATAATTTTTTTGATAAATATTCTAATAATGATCAAAAAATAAATTATTAATCTATTATTAATAATATAGATATCAATTAAAATATAATTACAAAACCTAAATTGATTCAGAAGAAAAGCAAAATATATTACTATATAATAATTTTTTATTTTGAAATTTTTTTTTAATTTTAAAATGTTTATCAATAATTTTTTGATGAAAAATAATATATATAAATTATATTTGTCTTACTCAATTTTTTTTGTAATTAATATTTATATATAAATAAACAAATAAATAATTAAAATGAATATTTAAAATTATATTATAAAAGAAAGAGAGTTATTATTTATTAGTTAGGGATACCGGTTTAATTTAAATTAGATCTGTCTCTCTAATAATTTATTTTGTAATTAATATTTCTATAAAATAAATTGATAAATAATTAAATAAAAATTTAAAATTATACTGAATAAAAATTAAAATGAGATTTATGATTTATTATTAATGTATACCAGATTAATGATTTAAGTATTTATAGGTTTTTTCGTTAGGAGTTTAGTGATTTATGTTTTTAGGCTTTTAGTGGTTTATAGGTTTTATTTAAAAAAAAATAACAAAAAAATTTCTATAATTTTTTATCATTTTCATAGGTTATAACATTATAAAAAATAATAATATTTAAAATTTTTTTTATACAATATTTTGTTATAATAATATTAATAATTAAATATCATATAAATTCAATATAAATAATTTTATTGATAGATATTATAATAATGATCAAAAATTAAATTTATAATCTATTAATATTAAGATAGATATTAATTAAAAAATATTTACAAAATCCAATTTGATTCAAAATTAAAGTAACTTATATTACTTGATAATAATTTTTAATTTTTAAATTTATACTTCTTTTATTAGAGTATATTTTTATTAGATAAATAATATATTATTTAAATTATATTTGTCCTACTCATAATTTATTTTGTAATAAATATTTATAAATATATACACTAATAAATATTTAAAATGAATATTTAAAAATCTAATAAATAGCAATAAAAAATATATTTATTAATTATTAAGTAGTATTTAGTGGTTTAATGGTTTATGTATTTAGGCATTACGGGGTTTAGGAATTTACTGATTTAACTTTATATGCATTTAGGAGTGTGGTGAAATATGTGAGGAGCAGTCCTAAAAGATTAGATATGTTTAAGTTATGTGTTGAAGAAGCAAATTTAACATATGGATGTTCATTGCAATTAGATTTTCCTACAAGATGGAATTCAACTTATTTGATGCCACAAACTGATATAAAATATCAAAAAGAATTTGATAAGATGGAGGAAAAAGACAAAAGGTTTTTGAAGGAGTTTGGTTCAAACGTTCCAACTGAGAGAGACTGAACAAACGCCAAAATTTTGGCACGTTTCTTAAAAACTTTTTATGAGGTAACTTGTACATTTTTTGGCTCATAATATTGTACCTCTAATATTTATTTTCTTGAGATTATTCGAATTTTGAAAAAAAATTGAGCTTTGTGAAAATAGTAGAGATACAATGATGATTGAAATGTGTATGAAAATGAGGCATAAATTTAACAAATATTGGGGTTCTCTTCAGTCAACAAATATTATGTTTTTTGTAGCAGTAGTGTTGGATCCTAGATATAAGCTCAAATATCTCAAGGTTAAGTACACTTAGTATTATAATAATCATTATATTTATATATCATCTAAATTAAATATAAACAATATTATTGATAAATATTCTAATAATGATCAAAAAATAAATTAATAATCTATTATTAATAAGATAGATATCAATTAAAATATAATTACAAAACCTATAATGATTCAGAAGAAAAAAAAATTATATTACTATAGAATAATTTTTTGTTTTTAATTTTTTTTTCTTTTAATAAGTTTATCTATATTTTTGATGAAAAATAATTTATATAAATTATATTTGTCTAATTCATAATTTATTTTTTAATTAATATTTATATAAAAATAAACAAATAAATAATTAAAATGAATATTTAAAATTATAATGAAAAAAAATGAGATTTATTCTTTATTATTTAGGGTATACTAGTTTAATTTAAATTATATCTGTCTCACTAATAATTTATTTTGTAATTAATATTTCAATAAAAATAAACTAATAAATAAATAAAATAAAAATATAAAATTATACTGAATAAAAATTAAAATGAGATTTATGAATTATTATTAATGTATGCAAGTTTAATATTTTAAGTATTTAGAAGTTTTGTCGTTTAGGACTTTAGCGATTTATGTTTTTAGGCATTAAGTGGTTTATTGGTTTTTTTTAAACAATGAAATAACAAAAAAATTATTTTTTATATTTTTTCACATTTTTAAAGGTTATAACCTTTGACAATATAATAATTTTAAAATTTTTTAAAAAATTGTGAATACAATATTTAGTAATAATAATCATTATAATTATATATAAAATAAACTAAATATAAACAATTTTATTGATAGATATGATATCAATTATGAAAAAATAAATTAATTTGTTATTATTATTATTATGTTGGATATAAATTAAAATATAATTGCAAAACCTAAAATTATTTAAATCCAAGTAAAATTTATTCCTAAATAATAATTTTTGTTTTTTAGTTTTTTCTTCTTTTTATAAGCTTATTTATTTTTTTGATGAAAAATAAATTATTTAAATTATATTTGTCTCACTCATAATTTATTTTGTAATTAATATTTTAATAAATTATTTAAATTATATTTAAGGTTTACCAGTTTAAAGGTTTAAGTATTTAGGGGCTTTTGTGTTTAGGAGTTTAGATATTTAAGTGTTTAGGAATTTAGTGGTTTATAAGTTTTATTTAAACAATGATATGGCTATATTATTTTTTCTAATTTTTGAAGATTATATCTTTTGAAAAAATAATAATTTTTAATTTTTTTTCAATTGTAAATATAATATTTATTTATAATAATCTTCATAATTATAATTCATTTAAATTCAATATAAATAATTATATTGCTAGATATTATAATTATGATTTAAAAATAAATTAATAACTATTATTAATAAATTGGTTATTATTTAAAAAGTATTTGCAAAATCTAAATTTATTCAAATCTAAGTAATATATATTACTAAATAATAATTTTTTTGAATGTTTTTCTTTTTTTATAACTTTATATTTTTGTTATTAAAAAAAATTATTTAAATTATAATAGTATTAATCATAATTTATTTTGTAATTTATAATTCTATAATAATAAACTACTAAATAATTAAAATGAATATTTAAAATTATAATGAATATAAATAAAATTGAGATTTATTATTCAGGATATAGCGGTTTAATGGATTAAGTATTTAGGTGTGTTGTGGTTTAGAAATTTAGTGATTTAATTGTTTAGACCTTTAGTGATTTATAGTTTTTATGATAAGAATGAAAAAACAAAAAATTTAATTTTTTTATTTTTTTTAAATTTTGAAGGTTGTAACCTTTGAAAATATAATAATTTTAATTTTTTTTAAATGTGAATATAATATTTAGTTATAATAATATTAATAATTATATATAATGTAAACTCAATATAAATAATTTTATTTATAATTATTATAATAATGATCAATAAATAAATTAATTAACTTGTATTTAAAATAATGATATAAATTAAAATATAATTGTAAAATCTAAATTGATTCAAAATCAAAATAAGATATATTATTAATTAATAATTTTTTATTTTTTAAATTGTGCATCTTATTATGAGCATTTTTTTATAAAAAATAAATTATTTAAATTATATATGTCGCACTAATAATTTATTTTGTAATTAATATTTATATAAAAATAAACTGATTAATAATTAAAATGAATATTTAAATTTATAATGAATACTAATAAAACTGAGATTTATGATTTATTATTTAGACTATGCTAATTTAATATTTTAAGTATTTATGGGCTTCGGGGTTTCGTAGTTTAGTCATTTTAGTATTTAGTCATTTAGTGGTTTATAGGTTTTATATGAAAAATAAAATAACAAAAAAATTATTTTTGTTATTTTTCTCATTTTTGAAGGTTATAACCATTGAAAATATAATAATTTTTAAATTTTTTTGAAAAGTGAATACATTATGAACTTATAATAATCATAATAATTTTATATAATATAAATTCAATATAAACTATTTTATTGATATTTATTATAATAATAATCATAAAAAATTAATAACCAAATATTAATAAGATAAATATTGTTTAAAATATATTTGCAAAACCTAAAATGACTCAAAATCAAAGTGAAATATTTTACGAAATATTAATTTTAAATTTTTGTATCCATTTATAAGCCTATATATTTTTTGATGAAAAATAAATTATTTAAATTATATTAGTCTCACTAATAATTTATTTTTAAATTTATATTTCTATAAAATTAAACTAATAAATAATTAAATGTATATTTAAAATTATAATGAATACTAATAAAAATGAGATTTATGATTTATTATTTAGGGTATAACTATTTAATTGTTTAAGTTTTTTGTTGTGTTGGGGTTAAGGAGTTTATTGATTTATATGCTTACACATTTTTTTGTTTATAGGTTTTATTTAATCAATGAAATAACAAAAAAATTATTTTTATGAATTTACGTGATTTTTAAAGGTTATAACCTTTAAAAATATAATAATTTTTTAATAGTTCTAAAATATGAATACAATACTTAGTTATAATAATCATATTAATTATATTTGTTGTAGATTCAATATAAAAAAATGTATTAATATATATTATAATAATGATCAAAAATAAATTAATAAACTATTATTAATAAGATAGATATTAATTAAAATATATTTGCAGAACCCAAAATAATTTAAAATCAAAGTAAATTATATTACTAAATAAAATTTTAAAATTTTGAAATTTTTTTTATTTTTATAAGTTATTTTTTTTTCATAAAAAATAATTTATTTAAATTATATCTGTCTCACTCATTATTTATTTTGTAATTAATGTTTCTATAAAAATAAACTAAAAAATAATTAAAATGAATATTTAAAATTATAATGAATACAAATAAAAATGAGATTTATTATTTATTATTTAGGTTATATAGTGTTAATGGTTTAAGTATTTATGGGGATTTGGGGTTTAGGAGTCTAGAGATTTAAATGTTTAGTCATTTAGTGGTTTATAAGTTTTATTTAAATAATAAAATAAAAAAAATTATTTTTGTGATTCTTTATCATTTTTGAAGGTTATAACCTTAGAAAATATAATAATTTTTAAATTTTTTTCAAATGTAAATATAATATTTAGTTATGATAGCTTAATAATTAGTAGACATTAATTGAATATAAGTAATTTTATTGTTTTATAATATAAAAATGATCAAATAAAAAATTAATAAACTATTATTAATAAGATTGATCGCAATTAAAATATAATTGCAAAACCTATATATAATGATTGAAAATCAAAGTAAAATATATTACTAAATAATAATTTTTTGTTTTTAAATTTTTACTTCTTTATATAAGCATTTTTTTATTAAAAATAAATTATTTAAATTATATTTGTCTCACTCATTATTTATTTTTTGATTGATATTTCTATAAAAAATAAACTAATAAATAATTAAAATGAATATTTAAAATTATAATGAATACAAATTAAAATGAGATTTATAATTTATTATATATGGTATACTAGTTTAATGTTTTGATTATTTAGTGGTTTATAGGTTTTATATATATAATAAAAATTTAAAATTTTATTTTTGATATTTTCTAATTTTCCAAGGTTATAACCTTTGAAAATAAAATAATTTTCAAATGTTTTGAAATGTAAATACCATGTATAATTATATTAATCTTGCTAATTATATATCATATAAATCCAATATAAATAATTTTAATCATAGATATTATAATAATGATCAAAAATTAAATAAATAAACTATTATTAATAAAATTAATATTAATTAAAATATATTTACATAACACAAAATGATTCAAAATCAAATCAAAATATATTACTAAATAATAATATTTAATTTTTAAAATTTTCCTTCTTTTTATAAACTTATATATTTTTTATTAACATAAATTATTTAAATAATATTTGTCTCACTCGAAATTTATCTTGTAATTAATTTTTCTAAAAAATTAAACTATAAATAATTAAAATTAATATTCAAAATTATAATAAAGAGAAATAAAAATGGGATTTATTATTTATTAAGTAGTATATAGCTGTTAAAAACTTTATGTATTTAGGGGTTTCGGGATTTTTGAGCTTACTGATTTAACTAAGTATTTAATGATCTATAGTTTTTAAATAAAAAATGAAATAACAAAAAATTTATTTTTTTTATTTTTTCACATTTTCAAAGGTTATAACCTTTGAAAATATATTAATTTTAAAATTTTTTTCAAAAGTGAATACAATATTTAGTTATAATAATCATTATATTTATATATCATATAAATTCAATAGAATCATTTTTATTGATAAATATTCTAATAATGATGAAAAAATAACTTAATAATCTATTATTAATAAGATAGATATCAATTAAAATATATTTATAAACCTAAAATGATTCAGAAGCAAAGTGAATTATATTACCATATAATAATTTTTCTTTTGAATTTTTTTTTTCTTTTAAAAGGTTTATCTATATTAATTTGATGAAAAGCAATTTATATAAATTATATTTGTGTAACTCATAATTTATTTTGTAATTTATATTTATATAAAAATAAACAAATAAAAGATTAAATTTGAATATTTAAAATTAAAATGAAAAAATAATGAGATTTATTCTTTATTACTTAGGATATACCGGTTTAATTTAAATTAGATCCGTCTCACTAATAATTATATTTTGTAATTAATATTTCAATAAAAATAAACTGATAAATAAAAAAATACAAATTAAAATAATACTGAATAATTAAAATAATGTATTTTGTTAATCTCTCAACTCTAGAATGATTGATAAAGCTCTAACCAAAATAATAGGAGCTTTTACTTTATCTCTATTATGTATAATCATATATGATGTTGAATCACTGAGCTATAAAAGGTAATTTGACTCATGTACGCTAACAAACTAAACCAAAGTTTTACCCCTATGTGTTGAAATAACTAGTTGTTGAGGATGCTATTTATATTGATTATTGTAATTTCTTTTAAAATATCTCTCATGCACACACTCAAAGCACTTTTTTTAAAACATTGTTCACCTCTAAAAAAATAACCACCTTGTAGCCTATTAGAACTAACTAGCACAGGGCAGTTTGAGCAGGGCAAGAAGTATGGGCTCTCTTTCAATCAAGAATAAAAAAAATTATTTTATTGGCATGTCTAAGACTTTTTTTTATATCATCATGGTTATGAAAAGAATCATTTCTTTCTTTTTATATTAAATGAGTTATGTTTACAAGCTCACAATACCCAAAAAGGTGTAAATGAATCATATTCAAATGTATAAAATGTTTTAATCATTTCTAAAAATATTAGTATTGCATATTGACACTTGAGGTCACAAATCAAAGGAAAAAGCTATAGTGATATTTCCAATCCCAAGAATTTTAGCTTTAAAAAGTTATAAAGAGTAGTACTCGAGCTTTAACTATTTCTAGGGTCATGACTTTTGCTCTTTAGGAATGTCCAAAGTTATAATCATTCCTAGTGCAATAACTTTGCAATATAAAGATAAAATGCAAAAGCTATGCTCATATCCAATACTGTGACCCAGTATTATAGTGATTAAATATGTATTCATGATCATTCTTAGTGCCATAACAATATGTTCAACAGAGAGCCACAAGTTAAGGCATTTTCTGATCGATATGATTTTGTGTTCTAGAGACAAAATATACATTCATGACCATTGCTAATGCTACAATAATCTAAAGCAAGAAAGAGACTGAATCCATAATTTACCCCTTGAGTCATGACTTTGTTTTACATATACAAAAAGATAAATCTGTGACATTCCTAAAAGTTGTGAATTTCAATTTAAAATTAACACTTAGTCATTTGATTATAAAAGTGCAAAACATGAGATTTAGGATTTAGGGTTTATGGGTTGGGGTTATAGTTTATGGTTTAAGGTTTAGGATTTAAAGTCTAGTGTTTATGGTTTTTTTTTGTTTTTTTTTTGGAAAATACACACTTTATTTATCATTTAGGCACACAACTTACAAGAGACTAAAAGGCTGACTAATTTAGGCAAGCATGCCAAATCCTATGCACCTTAATGATTCTATGCATAAAATACATAAAAAGACATAATGCCTAATAATTCCAAGCGTAAGAATACAACTAAAATCACCTCGCATTCCCGGACTTCAGAGTTGGCATTGAGTCATTATGTGCACTACGTCCTTTCCATTCAGATTTGTCCAAGCCTTTTGGGGGAACTTGAATGATGCATCATATTAATACTATGCAAATATAATTTTGTGCATGTGTGTGACATGCAGCATCAAGCATTTGCCTATGTCATTGCTATGCAATGGAAGACATGTAAAACTAAATACCCATAAATCCACAAGTCCATATCTATGGCACTTTGTCAATTCATTCTCACCTCTGAATTCCATATTCGTTTGCTCTAATGATCCTCAAAATAGAATCTCTTGGGTTAGAATGCTTCCTCCTCGAGCTCCAAGAAGTGGCTGTATGTTGCACCGACAAAATATCAAAAAATATGCATGCAGCGGTGTGCATGTGTGATGAGGTCCAGCTCATAGTCTCATTATCTATGTGTACAACCAAGCTAGAATACAAGTAAAATTACAAAATACTCTATAAAGATGGGTCTTCTGTTCTCGGAAGTGCAGCATCGCCTAATGAATATTTACAAAATGCATAGTGGGCCCCACTTAGAGATACTGATGGGTCCAGTTGCCGGCATTGCATGCTGCATAGAGAATAGACAAGATTGTGTGTGTGAGTATGTCATGATCCATCTCTACAAGTACATGGTACATAAAAGTCCAAAATACAAATAACACTACAAACATAAACTATAAGTTTGAATCTTTCACTCCCCTGTGGCTGGTCTGGACTTCATTGCTTACTGGAACTGCTTGGTGATGCTTCGGATTTTTCCAGCTTTCCAATTAATCATGGATTACCCGCTACTCCTGTTGGGCGACCGTTGGGTAGCCCTCTATGCTGCCTGATAGCTCTAGTTGACAACTCCTAGCTACTCCTGGGTTTACTCCCGACAACTTTGCTTGGTCTCGTCAGTTTTCTGAATGTTATCATCCCTGCTTACTATAGGGACCCTCTACAAGTTGGTGACCCATGCTTTTGGCTGCTTCGAGGACTTGCCGGCCCCTCTAAATGCTACACCAAAATGGACAAGAATATTTGCACGTGTGTACTGTGGTCCTCGCTGTGTGTGTGTGGTGCAGTAGTATCAGGGTTTAGGATTTTTGTAATATAAGTATTTAGGTATTTTGTGGTTTATAGCTTTTATTTAAATAATTAAATAAAAAAAAATTATTTTAATAATTTTTTCTCATTTTCAAGGTTATAACCATCGAAATTATGATAATTTTTAATTTTTTTTTCAAATGTTAATACAATATTTAATTATAATAATCATATAAATTAAATATATTGTAAATTCAATATAAAAAATTTTATTGATCGATTTTATGATACTGATCATAAAATAGATTAATAAACTATTATTAATAAGATAGATATTAATTAAAATATATTTGCAAAACCTAAAATGATTCAAAATCAAAGTAAAATATATTACTAAATAATAATTTTTTATTTTTAAATTTTTGATTCTTTTTATAAGCTTATAAATTTTTTTGATGAAGATAAGTTATTTAAATTATATTTATCTTATTCATAATTTTATTTTGCAATTAATATTTCTATAAAAATAAACTAATAAATAACAAAATGAATATTAAAATTATAATGAATACAAATAAAAATGAGATTTATGATTAATTATTTAGGGTATACCGGTTTAATGTTTTAAGTATTTAGGAGTTTAGGAGTTTAGTGATTTATGTGTTTATGCATTTAGTAGTTTATATGTTAATTTTAAATAATGAAATAACAAAAAAAATATTTTTCAAATTTTTTATCAATTTTGAAGGTAATAACATTTATAAATATAATAATTTTTAAATTTTTTTCAAATGTGAATACAATATTTAGTTATAATAAACTTAATAATTATATATCATGTAGATTAAAAATAAACAATTTTATTGATAGATATTAATAAACTAAATATAAATATAAATATAATAATGATCAAAAAATTAGTTAATAAACTATTATTTATTGATAGATATTTATATATTATTTATAAATACTTAAACCTTTAAAGATGGTTTAAATGTTTAAGTATTTAAGGGTTTTAGGGTTTTGGGGTTTAGGAGTTTAATGATTTAAGCATTTAGGCATTTAGTATTTTATAGGTTTTATATAAACAATAAAATAACGAAATATTATTTTGGTGATTTTATCTCATTTTCAAAAATGATAACCTTTTTTTATAATAATATTTAAATTATTTTCAAATGTAAATATAATATTTAGTTATAATAATCTTTATAATTATATATCATGTAAATTCAATATAAACAATTTTATTAATAAATATTCTAATATTGATCAAAAAATAAATTAATGATCTATTATTAATAAGATAGATATAATTAAAATATTATTACAAAACCTAAAATGATTCAGAAGCAAATCAAAATATATTACTATATAATAATTTTTTGTTTTTAAAATTTTTTTTCTTTTAAAAAGATTATTTAAAATTTTTTGATGAAAAATAATTTATATAAATTATTTTTGTCCACCTCAATTTATTTTGTAATTAATATTTATATATAAATAAACTAATAAATATTTAAAATGAATATTTAAAATTATAATGAATACAAATTAAAATGAGATTTAAGATTTATTATTGCTGTATATGTAGTTTATTTTTTTATAATCGGTTTGTATAACCAAATATTTTTCTTTTTAATATTTTCATGTAAGTGAGGGAAAAAAATATTAAGAGGCTGGGGATGCAGTAGTAGCACAATAATGGAGGTCTCACAAACCGAACACTGGGCCAAAATTGGAGCAAAGCATGAACTGTCTCATGATCCAACCCGCTCCGGTTAAATGAATCGAGAGAAATTTTTATATAAAATGTTTTGTTATTTTATATTTGAGTGGCTATTTTTGGACCTGTGCAACTGTTCATCGTCTCTCTCTCTTCTCTCTATGTGATTTATCGTGACTATTCTGTGTGCTACATACTGTAAGATATTTTTGTTTCTTTAATCTGTAATGCATAAGCATTTTCTAGTGGATTTAGCTAGTCTTACTGAGCGACTATTGAACCACATTATTTTCGGTGTTTATTTCTCATTTTTTGATTCTATCATGGATGGTCGCTGAATTGGGATATATATATTGCTTGTTTTCTGTTGTTTCTGTGTTTCTGTATCTCAATCTCACTACTGTGGAAGCACAATTGCCCAATAATTATATAAGGTATACCGGTTTAATGGATCGATTATCTAAGGGTTTTGTTATTTAGGAGTTTAGCAATTTATGTTTTTAGGCATTTAGTGGTATATAGGTTTTATTTATATAATAAAAATAATTTTTTTTTTGATTTTTTTTAGATATTCAAAGGTTATAACATTTAAAAATAAAATAATTTTTAAAATCTTTTGAAATGTGAATACCATGTATAATTATATTAATCTTATTAATTATATATCATATAAATTCAATATAAATAATTTTAATGATAGATATTATAATAATGATCAAAAATTAAATTAATAAACTATTATTAATAATATAAATATTAATTAAAATATATTTACATAACCTAAAGTGATTCAAAATCAAATAAAAATATATTACTAAATAATAATATTTAATTTTTAATTTTTCCATATTTTTATCAGCTTATATTTTTTTATGATTAAAAATAAATTATTTAAATAAAATTTGTCTCACTCGAAATTTATTTTGTAATTAATTTTTCTAAAAATTAAAATATAAATAATTAAAATTAATATTTAAAATTATAATAAATAGAAATAAAAATGAGATTTATTATTTATTAATTAGCATACAATTGTTATAAGGTTTATGTATTTAGGGGTTTCAGGTTATATGAGATACTGATTTAAGTAAGTAAACATTTAGTGGTCTATAGGTTTTATTTAAAAAAGGAATAACAAAAAATTTATTTTTGTATTCTTTCTCATTTTTTAAAATTAAAACCTTTGAAAATATAATAATTGTTAAATTTTTTTCAGAAGTGGATACAATATTTATTTAATATAATCATAAAAATTATATATCATATAAATTCAATATAAACAATTTTATTGAAAGATATTCTAATAATTTTCAAAAAATAAATTAAAAATCTATTATGAATAAGATTAATATTACATAAAATATAATATCAACACCTAAAATGATTCAAAAGCATAGCAAAATATATTACTTAATAATTATTATTTGTTTTTAAATTTTTATTCTTTTTATAAGCTTATCTATTTTTTGATCAAAAATAATTTTTATAAATTATATTTTTAACTCATAATTTATTTTATAATTAATATATATATATATAAATAAAAAACTAAACAATCAAAATGAATTTTTTAAATTATAAATAAAACAAATAAAAATGAGATTTATTAATTATTATTTAGGGTATGCCCGTTTAAACGATTATGTATATAGGGGCATCGGGATTTTGTAGTTTAGTGATTTAAGTATTTAGGCATTTAGTGATTTATAGGTTTTATTTAAACAATGAAATAATAAAAAAATATATATTTTTTTTGTTTTTTCACAAGTTCAAAGGTAATAATCTTTGAAAAAATAATAATCTTAAAATTTTTTTCAAAAGTGAATACAATATTTAGTTATAATAATTGTTAAATTTATATATCATATAAATTCAATATAAACATTTTTATTGATAAATATTCTAATAATGATCAAAAAATAAATTAATTATCTATTATTAATAAGATAGATATCAATTAATATATAATTACAAAACCTAAAATGATTCAGAAGAAAAGCAAAATATATTACTATATAATAATTTTTTCCTTAAATTTTTTTTTTATTTTAAAAAGTTTATCTATAATTTTTTGATGATAAACAATTTATATAAATTATTTTTTGTCTAACTCAATTTATTTTGTAATTAATATTTATATATAAATAAACGAATAAATAATTAAAATGAATATTTATAATTATAATGAAAAAAAATGAGATTAATTATTTATTATTTAGGGATACCGGTTTAATTTAAATTAGATCTGTCTCTCTAATAATTAATTTTGTAATTAATATTTCTATAAAATAAATTGATAAATAATTAAAATAAAAATTTAAAATTATATTGAATAAAAATTAAAATGAGATTTATGATTTATTATTAATGTATACCAGTTTAATGATATAAGTATTTAGAGGTTTTGTCATTAGGAGTTTAGCGATTTATGTTTTTAGGCTTTTAGTGGTTTATAGGTTTTATTTAAAAAAATAAAATAACAAAAAAAATTTCTATAATTTTTTTTTCATTTTCATAGGTTATAACATTTTAAAATATAATAATATTTAAAATTTTTTTGAAATTTTAATACAATATTTTGTTATAATAATATTAATAATTATATATCATATAAATTTAATATAAATAATTTTATTGATAGATATTATAATAATGATCAAAAATTAAATTTATAAACTATTAATATTAACATAGATAATATTTAAAAAATATTTGCAAAACCCAAATTGATTCAAAATTAAAGTAACTTATATTACTTGATAATAATTTTTACTTTTTAAATTTATACTTCTTTTATAAGCATATATTTTTAGTAAATAAATAATATATTATTTAAATTATATTTGTCTCACTCATAATTTATTTTGTAATAAATATTTCTAAATAAATACACTTATTATAATTAAAATGAATATTTAAAAATATAATAAATAGCAATAAAAATTATATTTATTAATTATTAAGTAGTATTTAGCGGTTTAATGTTTATGTAATAAAGCATTACGGGGTTTAGGAGATTACTGATTTAACTTTATATGAATTTAGTAGGGCTGCTCACGGGACACGGAGATTCGCGACCCGCCCCAAAGTCTTGTCCGGAAAGAATCGGGACTGAGAAAATCCATTGACTTTGACTTTTGTCGTCCCGTTCTGTGACGTATTTTTTCTTTTGGGACCATTCCGGATCTTAAGCAATATCCATCCTAAGAACCATCCCGTCCTAAAAAACCGATACTAGAACCAGTAATATATATATATATATATATATATATATATATATATATATATATATATATATATATAACATGAAGATGCCACCAATTTCGCTACTGCCCATCCAATTCCGACGCACCTATTGCTGTTCTGATGAGTTCCAGGCCACCTCACACCATTCCAGCTGTGTTCAGTTAGGTCCAGCCCTTGTCCATCGCACTTCTGGTTGCCTCCACGAGTCTCAGATGTCACCAGCCTTTTGGTATGTTTTTCTCACGAGAATTGAGTGATTAATTATTATTATTATGTGTCTCAGTCAGTTTTGTTGAGTATTGGTTGTGGTGTTGTGGTTGGGCCGAATGGGTGGGCTGAATATGTTACATTCAGTTTTGTAGAGGTTGCTTGTTTGAAATATTTATATGTATTTATGCTTAACATATCATATTAATTAATGGCAATGCAGATGGCACAATCCACCAGTAAACGAAAAATACAATAAATTGAAGATGATCACATCTCAAATGATCAAAGTACTGGTAAATCCAATCATCATCCTTTCACGAACCCTCATATTTTTATGACAGGTTCTTCAATTCCAATTGTAAAAGAAATTCAAGGTACATCTGAACCTCAAGTTCATAAAAAGTATAAGTCTGCTGTTTGGAAAACTAATGAGATATTAGTTGATTCAAGGGGAAATGAAACTGGTAGGGCAGCTTGTATATGGTGTAGGAAAGAATACTTGGCAAAAAGTGATCAAGGTACTTTGGGTTTATGGAAATACTTGAGAAAGACTTGTAGGAAATTTCCACACAACAAAGAATTAATAGAAGCTCACAAAGGTAAAGACAAGTCTCAATCGTTGTTGAGTTTCACTAAAGGTACTAGTTTAGAGGATAACAAATTATCTTACTGGAAATTTGATCAACAACATGTTAGGGAGGCTCTGGTGAAAATGATCATAAAAGATGAATTGCCTTTTTGTTTTGTTGAGAGGGATGAGTTTAAGGAGTTTTGTGAAGTTAGTATGCCTCAATTTAAAATTTCATCTAGACACCCCACACTGAAGGATTGTTTTTCTTTATCTGTGAAGGAAAAGAAGAAATTATTTGATAGCATATCATCTCTTTGTTGTAGAGTTTCATTGACTACCGACACTTGGACTAACATTCCAAATTTGTCTTATATATGTTTGAATATTCATTTCATTGATTCTCAATGGGATATGCATAAAAGGCTTTTGAACTTTTGTGTAATTAAAAGTCATTCTGGAGTTAATATTAGAAATGCTATTGAGTTTTGCATGAATGAATGGGGTTTGAGAAAGTTGATGTGCATTACTGTTGACAATGCATCAAATAATGATGTTGTAGTTAAACAATTGAAAAAAAAAAGAATGTGAAGAAAAGTGTTGTACCTTTGAGAGGCGAGCATTTTCATATGAGATGTTGTGCTCATATTTTAAACTTAATTGTCATATATGGCATTGCGGATAGTTGAGGGTGCTATTCAAAAAATTAGAGGTGTGGTGAAATATGTGAGGAGCAGTCCTAAAAGATTAGATATGTTTATGT
This sequence comes from Sapria himalayana, assembly GCA_029783825.1. Lineage (NCBI taxonomy): Eukaryota > Viridiplantae > Streptophyta > Magnoliopsida > Malpighiales > Rafflesiaceae > Sapria > Sapria himalayana. The sequence goes on along the minus strand of JAREIK010001065.1, from coordinate 137,337 downwards.
TATGTGTTGAAGAAGCAAACTAGACATATGGATCTTCATTGCAATTAGATTGACCTTCAAGATGGAATTCAACTTATTTGATGCTACAAACTGATATAAAATATCAAAAAGAATTTGATAAGTTGGAAGAAAAAAACAAAAGGTTGTTGAAGTAGTTTGGTTCAAACGTTCCAACTGAGAGAGACTGAACAAATGCTAAAATTTTGGATCATTTCTTGAAAATTTTTTATGAGGTAAATTGTAAATTTTCGGGCTCATAATATTCTACCTCTAACATTTATTTTCCTGAAATTATTCGAATTTTGAAAAAAAAATTGAGCTTTGTGAAAATAGTAGAGATACAATGGTGTCTGAAATGTGTATGAAAATGAGGCATAAATTCAATAAATATTGGGGTTCTCTTCAATCAACAAATATTATACTTTTTGTAGCAGTAGTGTTGGATCCTAGATATAAGCTCAAATATCTCAAGGCTAAGTACACTTAGCATTATAGTGAGGAATTGGCTAAAAATTTGGTGAAAAATGTTATAAATGCTTTAAATGAGATGAAGGATGATGATAAAGATTTAAATGAAGTTGAATCAAAAGAAGATGATTTCTCTTCTACTGTCTTGAACAAAAATGATTATTTGTTTGATGGTAGTGATACTTATGTTGATGATTTTTTTTTGTTGAATTGGAGAAAGAACAAGAAGTTGCAGCTTTGGAAGATTTGGATACGTACTTGGAGGACAAACTTGAAAAAAATAGAATTGATTTTGATCTTCTAAACTGGTGGAAGGTAAATGAGGATAGGTATCCGTCTTTGGCAAATGTAGCAAGGGATGTATTTGCTATCCAAGCAACTCTTGTGGCCTACAAAACTACATTTAGCACTAGGGGAAGAACTTTAGATAAATTTAGGAGTTCTTTAACACCTATTACAGCTGAAGTTCTCATATGTCTACAAGTTTCGTTGAGAAGCTCAAACAAACCTATTGAAATTGAAGAATTAGTTCAAGACCTTGATGATAATAAATCAGGTTAGTATACAAATCTTGTAAATTTTAATTTCACTTTTATAATTTTATTCATTCAATTTAATAAAAATATGGTTCAATTACAATTTTTAAAGGGGTCTCAAGATCCTAATATTCTTCCAAATATTGTTGGCCAACTAAATTTGGAATGGGCGATTTAAATTTTATAAGGTAATATTTTGTTTTTTTATTACTCTTTCATCTTAGAAATTTATGTCTACATGTTTAACACATTTTAATCTTTGGTTGTCCTTCTACAGTGGAGGAAGAAAAGGGAGGAGTTTTATAAGAGATAATTAATTGGGTTTGGATTTTCATTGATGTTACGGGACGGACATTTGAAATGATTATTATCATGGTTGTTATTAGTTGTATTTTTTTTGTTATATTATGCTGCTTAATTTTAGCAATTACATAAGTAGTAATTGCTGCTACCAATGTTTGTGGTCATCTTTAGCTATTCCTTAATATCTTAAGTAATTGTTTTAAAAATGTAGTATTGCTATTATGGTTAACTTTCACTCGGCTAAACAAAGCCAACTTGTGACAAAACAAAGAAACAAATTAAGCACACAACTCAGTCTCGTTATATTTAACATTTCTATCCTTTTCTGCACATCAAAACTTTTGACAAGGTAATGGAACTCGTTGGCTGTATCCAACCTATTTGACAAAATAGAATTGGCACAATTTGAGTTTGAAAGATACATAACTAAGGAATGATAAGTGGTACGACAAAAGGTTTCGACATGAACTAACTTGGCTGTTTTGAAGAAAATAAATTGAAAAAAGTGTCCGAACTCCGTTCCATCCCCAGACCGTTTTCTCCTAAAATCCGCAATCTCCATCTCATCCAGTCCTGATATTTTCAACCTATGGGAGGGGTTTGGATCTTCAAAAAAAATCTCCGAACTATGGGAAGGGACTGGAGATTTGTAATCCCCATTTCGTCCCGTCCCATGAGCACCCATAGCATTGAGTGGTTTATAGGTTTTATTTAATAAATAAAATAACAAAAATTTTATTTTTATTATTTTTTGATATTTTCAAAGGTTATAACATTTGAAAATATAATAATTTTTAAATTTTTTTCAAAAGTGAATTCAATTATTTAGTTATAATAATCATTATATTTATATATCATATAAATTCAATATAAAAATATTTATTGATAAATATTTTAATTATGTTCAAAAAATAAATTAATAATCTATTATTAATAAGATAGATATCAATTAAAATATAATTACAAAACCTAAAATAATTAAGAAGCAAAGTAATATATATTGCTATATAATAATTTTTTGTTTTGAAATTTTTTTTCTTTTGAAAAGTTTACTTATATTTTTTTGATAAAAAATAATTTATATAAATTATATTTGTCTAACTCATAATTTATTTTGTAATTAATAATTATATAAAAATAAACAAATAACTAATTAAAATGAATATTTTAAATTATAACGAAAAAAATAATATTTAGATTTCTTATTTATTGTTTAGGGTATACGTGGTTAATTTAAATTAGATCTGTCTCACTAATAATTTATTTTGTAATTTATATTTATATAAAAATAAACTGATAAATAATTAAAATAAAAATTTAAAATTATACTGAATACAAATTAAAATAATATTTATGATTTATTATTAATGTATACCAGTTTAATGATTTAATTATTTAGAGGTTTTGTCATTTAAGAGTTTAGCGATTTATGTATTTTCGCATTTAGTCATTTATAGGTTTTATTTAAAAAATAAAATAACTAAAAAAATTTTCGTAATTTTTTCTCATTTTCATAGGTTATAACCTTTGAAAATATAATAATATTTAAAATTTTTTAAAATGTGAATAGAATATTTAGTTATAAAAATATTAATAATTATATATCATATAATTTCAATATAAACAATTTATATTGATAAATATTAAAATAATGAAAAAAATTATATTTTAAATTTTTTGATGTTTATCTATATTTTAAAATAATGAAAAAAATTATATTTTAAAATTAAAAAGTTTATCTATATTTTATGATGAAAAATAATATATATAAATTATATTAGTCTAACTCATAATTTATTTTGTAATTAATATTTTTATAAAAATAAATGAATAAAAAAATAAAATGAATATTTTAAATTATAATGAAAAAAATAATATTGAGATTTATTATTAATTATTTTGGGTTTTCGAGATTTAGGAGTTATTGATTTAAGTGTTTAGTCATTTAGTGGTATATAGGTTTTATTTAACAATGAAATAACAAAAAAATTATTTTTGATATTTTCTCACATTTTAAAAGGTTATAACCTTTGAAAATGTAAAAATTTTAAATTTTTTAAAAATGTGAATACTATATTTAGTAATAATAATCATTATAATTATATATAATATAAACTAAATATAAATAATTTTATTGATAGTTATGATATCAATTATCAAAAATTAAATTAATATGCTATTATTAATTTGATAGATATAAATTAAAACATCATTGCAAAACCTAAAATTATTCAAAATCAAAGTAAAATTTATTACTAAATAATAATTTTTGTTTTTTAGTTTTTGTTTCTTTTTATAAGCTTATATTTTTTTTATGAAAAATAAATTATATAAATTATATTGCTATCACTCATGATCTATTTTGTAATTAATATTTTAAAAATTATTTAAATTATATTTAAGATATTATAAATTTTTCAAAGATAGATATTAATTAAAAATAAATATAACACTAAATCCCTAAATTTCAAATTTTTGAAATTTGAATAAAATATTTAGTTATAATAATTTTAATAATTCTATATCATATAAAATAAATATAAAATATTTTATTAATAGATATTATAATAATGATCAAAAATAAAATTAATAAACTATTTATAATAAGATAGATATTAATTAAAAAATATTTACAAAACCCAAATTGATTCAAAATTAAAGTAAAATATATTAGTTGATAATAATTTTTAATTTTTAATATTACTACTTTATACTTCTTTTAAAAGCGTATATATTTTTTTTGATTAAAAATAAATTATTTAAATTATATGTGTCGCTCTCATAATTTATTTTGTAATAAAAATTTTTATAAAAATAAACTAATAAATAATTAAAATGAATATTTAAAATAATAATTAATTGAAATAAAAATTAAATTTATTAATTATTAAGTAGTATATATTGGTTTAATGGCTTAAGTATTTAGGCATTACGGGGTTTAGTAGTTTACTGATATAATTGTGTATGCATTTAGTGGTTTATAGGTTTTATTTAAAAAATAAAATAACAAAAAATTTATTATTATTATTTTTTAATATTTTCAAAGGTTATAACCTTTGAAAATATAATAATTTTAAAATTTTTTACAAAAGCGAATTTAATACTTAGTTATAAATATCATTATATATATATATATATATCATATAAATTCAATATAAACAATTTTAATGATTAATATTCTAATAATGATCAAAAATAAATTAATATTCTATTATTAATAAAATAGATATCAATTAAAATATAATTACCAAACATAAACTGATTCATAAGCAAACCAAAATATATTACTATATAAAAATTTTTTGTTTTGGAATTTTTTTTTTACTTTAAAAAGTTTATCTATATTTTTTTGATTAAAAATAATGTACATAAATTATATTAGTTAAACTCATAATTTATTTTTTAATTAATATTTATATAAAAATAAACAAATAAATAATAAAAATGAATATTTAAGATTATAATGAAAAAAAATGAGATTTATTATTTATTATATAGGGTATACCGGTTTAATTTAAATTATATCTGACTAACAAAATTTATTTTGTAATTAATATTTCTATAAAAATAAACAGATAAATAATTAAACTAAAAATTTAAAATTATACTGAATAAAAATTAAAATGACATTTATGATTTATTATTAATGTATACCAATTTAATAGTTTAAGGATTTAGAGGTTTTGTCGTATAGGTGTTTAGTGATTCTTGTTTTTAGGCATTTAGTTGTTTATAGATTTTATTTAAACAAAAAAATAACAAAAAAAAATTGTAATTTTTTGTAATTTTTTGTAATTTTCATTGTTATAACCTTTGAAAATATAATAATATTTAAAATTTTTTGAAATGTGAATACAATATTTAGTTATAATAATTATAATAATTATATATCATAAAAATATAATATAAACAATTTTATTGATAGATATTATAATAATGATCAAAATAAAATTAATAAACTATTAATAAAAAGATATATATTAATTAAAAAATATTTACAAAACCCAAATTGATTCAAAATTAAAATAAAAAATATTATTGCATAATAATTTTTAATTTTTAAATTTTTACTTCTTTTATAAGCGTATATATTTTATTTTATTAAAAATAAATTATTTAAATTATATTTGTCGCACTCATAATTTATTTTGTAATAAAAATTAATATAAAAATAAACTAATAAATAATTAAAATGAATATTTAAAATTATAATAAATTGAAATACAAATTAGATTTCTTAATTATTAAGTTGTATATAGTAGTTTATTGGTTTATGTATTTAGGCAATACGGGCTTTAGGAGATTACTAATTTATCTGTGTATGCATTTAGTGGTTTATAGGTTTTATTTAAAAATTAAAATAACAAAATATTTATTTTTATTATTTTTTTTATATTTTCAAAGGTTATAACAATTGAAAATATAATAATTTTAAATTTTTTTCAAATTTAAATTAAATATTTAGTTATAATTATCATTATATTTATATATCATATAAATTCAATATAAACTATATTATTGATAAATATTCTAATAATGATCAAAAAATAAATAAATAATCTATTATTAATAAGATAAATATCAATTAAAATATAATTACAAAACCTATAATGATTGAGAAGCAAAGCAAATTATATTACAATATAATAATTTTTTGTTTTTAATTTTTTCTTCTTTTAATAAGTTTATCTATATTTTATTTGATGAAAAATAATTTATATAAATTATATTTCTCTAACTTATAATTTATTTTTTAATTCATATTTATATAAAAATAAACAAATAAATAATTAAAATGAATATTTACAATTATAATGAAAAAAATAATATTGAGATTTAATGTTTATTATTTTGGTATACCAGTCTAATTTAAATTAGATTTGTCTCACTAATAATTTATTTTGTAAGTAATATTTCTATAAAAAAACTGATAAATAATTAAAATAAAAATTTAAAATTATACTGAATAAAAATAAATAAGAGATTTATTATTTATGATTAATGAATACCAGTTTAATTGTTTAAGTATTTAGAGGTTTTATTGTTTAGGAGTTTAGCAATTTTTATTTTTAGGCGTTTAGTGGTTTGTAGGTTTTATTTAAAAAATAAAATAACAAAAAATATATTTTTATTATCTTTAGATATTTTCAAAAGTTATAACCTTTCAAAATATAATTATTTTTAAATTTTTTTAAAAAGTGAATACAATCTTTAGTTATAATAATCATTATATTTATATATCATTTAAATTCAATATAAACATTTTTATTGATAAATATTCTAAAACTGAACAAAAAATAAATTAATAATCTATTATTAATAAAATAGATTTCAATTAAAAAAAGATAGATATCAATTAAAATATAATTATAAAACCTAAAATGATTCAGAATCAAAGCAAAATATATTACTATATAATAATTTTTTGTTTAGAATTTTTTTTTTCTTCTAAAAAGTTTATTTATAATTTTTTGATGAAAAATAATACATATAAATTATATTTGTCTAACTCAATTTGTTTTGTAATTAATATTTATATATAAATAAACAAATAAATAATTAAAATGAATATTTAAAATTATAATGAAAAAAAAATAAAATTTATTATTTATTTTTTAGGGATACCGGTTTAATTTAAATTAGATCTGTCTCACTAATAATTTATTTTGTAATTATTATTTCTATAAAAAAAATTGATAAATAATTAAAATAAAAATATAAAAGTATACTTAATAAAAATTAAAATTAGATTTATGATTTATTATTAATGTATACCAATTTAATAGTTTAAGTATTTAGAAGTTTTGTCGTTTAGGATTTTAGCGATTTATATTTTTAGGCATTTAGTGGTTTATAGGTTTTATTTAACGATAAAATAACAAAAAAAAATTTTGTAATTTTTTGTCATTTTCATAAGTTATAACCTTTGAAAATATAATAAAATTTAAACTTTTATGAAATGTGAATACAATATTTAGTTATAATAATTTTAATAATTATATATCATATAAATTCATTATAAACAATTTTGTTGATAGATAATATAAAAATGACAAAAATTAAATTAATAAACTATTATTAAAAAGATAGATATTAATTAAAAAATATTTAAAAAACCTAAATTGATTCAAAATTAAAGTAAATATATTACTGGATAATAATTTTTAATTTTTAAATTTTTACTTCTTTTATATGCGTATATTTTTTTTATTAAAAATAAATTATTTAAATTATATTTGTCGCACTCATACTTTATTTTGTAATAAATATTTCTATAAAAATAAACTAATAAATAATTAAATTGAATATTTAAAATTATAATAAATAGAAATAAAAATTAGATTTATTAATTATTAAGTAGTATATAGAAGTTTAATAGTTTTTGTATTTTAGCATTACGAGGTTTTGGAGTTTACTAATTTAACTGTGTATGCATTTAGTGGTTTATAGTTTTAATTTTAAAAATAAAATAAAATAAATTATTTTTATTATTTTTTGATATTTTCAAAGGTTATAAGCTTTGAAAATATAATAATTTTTAAATTTTTTTCAAACATTGAATAAATTTATATTTATAATAATCATAATAATTATATATTAAATAAATTCTATATAAACTATTTTATTGATAGATATTCTAATAATTATCAAAAATAAAAATAAAAATCTATTATGAATAACATTGATATTACTTAAAATATAATATCAAAACCTAAAATGATTTAAAAGCAAAGCAAAATATATTACTTAATAATAATTATTTGTTTTTAAATTTTTATTCTTTTTGTAAGCTTATCTATTTTTTGATGAAAAATAATTTTTATAAATTATATTTTTAACTGAAAATTTATTTTATAATTAATATATATATATATATATATATATATATATATATATATATATATATATATATAACTAGAGAATCAAAATAAAATTTTTAAATTATAATGAAAACAAATAAAAATGAGGTTTATTAATTATTATTTAGGGTATACTAGTTTAAAGGATTATATATATAGTGGTACCGAGATTTTGTAGTTTAGTGATTTAAGTGTTTAGGCATTTAGTGGTTTATAAGTTTTATTTAAACAATAAAATAACGAAAGAAATATATTTTTTTTTATTTTTTCACATGTTAAAAGGTTATAATCTTTGAAAATATAATAATTTTAAAATTTTTTTCAAAAGTGAATATAAAATTTAGTTATAATAATTATTGAATTTATATATCATATAAATTCAATATAAACATTTTTATTGGTAAATATTATAATAATGATAAAAAATTAATTTAATAATCTATTTTTAATAAGTTAGATATCAATTAAAATATAATTACAAAACCTAAAATTATTCAAACAAAGCAAAATATATATTTATATAATAATTTTTTGTTTTTTGTTTTTTTCTTCTTTTAATTAGTTTATCTATAATTTTTTGTTGAAAAATAATTTATAAAAATTATATTTGTATAACTTATAATTTATTTTGTAATTAATATTTATATAAAAATAAAAAATTAAATAATTAAAATGAATATTTAAATTTATAATGAAAAAAAATGAGATTTATTATTGATTATTTAGAGTATACCGGTTTAATTTAAATTATATCTGTCTCACTAATAATTTATTTTGTAATTAATATTTCTATAAAAATAAACTCATAAATAATTAAAATAAAAATTTAAAAGTATACTTAATAAAATTTAATTTATATTTATGATTTATTATTAATGTATACCAATTTAATGGTTTAAGTATTTAAAGGTTTTGTCATTTAAGTGTTTAGAAATTTATGTTTTTAGGTATTTAGTGGTTTAAAGGTTTTATTTAAATACAGAAATAACAAAAAAATTATTTTTAATAATTTTTCAAATTTTCGAAGGTTATAACATTTGAAAATATAATAATTTTAAATTTTTTTAAAAATGTTTATACAATATATAGTAATAATAATTATTATAACTATATTTAATATACTCTAAATATAAACAATTTTATTGATAGATATTATAATAATTATCAAAAAATAAATAAATAAACTATTATTAATATGATAGATATAAATTAAAATATAATTACAAAACCAAAAATGATTCAAAATCAATGTAAAATTTATTACTAAATAATAATATTTTTTAGTTTTTGCATCATTTTATAAGCTTAAATGTTTTTTTGATGAAAAATATATTATTTAAATTATATTTGTATCACTCATAAAATATTTTGTAATTAATATTTCTATTAATTATTTAAATTATATTTAAGGTTTACGAGTTTAAAGGTTTAAGTATTTAGGGGCTTCGGGGTTTAGGAGTTTAGAGATTTATGTATTGAGGCATTTAATGTTTTATAAGTTTTATTTAAACACTTATATAACAAAAAATTTATTTTTGTTATTTTTATCATTTTTGAAGGTTATAACCTTTGAAAATATAATAATTTTTAAATTTTTTTATATGTGAATACTATATTTAGTTATGATAATCTTAATAATTATATATCATGTAAATTGAATATAAACAATTATATTGATAGATATTATATTAATGTTCAAAAAATAAATTAATAATCTATTATTAAAAAGAAATATATTATTTAAAATATATTTGCAAAACATAAATTTATTCAAAATCAAATTAAAATATATTACTAAATAATAATTTTTTTGATGTTTTGTTTCTTTTTATAAATTTATATTTTTTTTATTAAAAGTAAATTTTTTAAATTATATTTGTCTTCCACAATTTATTTTTAATTTATGATTCTATAAAAATAAACTAATAAATAATTAAAATGAATATTTAAAACTTTAATGAATACAAATAAAATTGAGAATTATTATTTATTATCCAAGATGTACTAGTTTAATGGTTTAAGTATTTAGGTGTTTAGTGGTTTAGTGATTTAAGTGTTTAGGCCTTTATTTATTTATAGTTTTTATTTAATGAATGAAAAAAAAAATTAATTTTTTGCTAATTTTTTAAATTTTTAAAGTTTATACCCTTTTAAAATATAATAATTTTTAATTTTTTTTAAATCATAAATCTCATTTTAAATTTTATTCAGTATAATTTTAAATTTTTATTTTAAATATTTATCAGTTTATTTTTATAGAAATATTAATTACAAAATAAATTATTATTGATAAATATCTAATTTTAAATTAAACCGGTATCCCTAAATAATAAATAATAAATTTCATTTTTTTTCATTATAATTTTAAAAATTCATTTTATTTATTTATTTGTTTATTGTTATATAAATATTAATTACAAAATAAATTATGAGTTAGACAAATATAATTTATATAATTTTATTAAATATTAATAACAATATAAATTATGAGTTAGAAAAATATAATTTAAATAAATTATTTTTCATCAAAAAATATACATAGACTTTAAAAAAAAAATTCAAAACAAAAAATTATTATATTGTAATATATTTTGCTTTGCTTCTGAATCATTTTAGGTTTTGTAATTATATTTTAATTGATATCTATCTTATTAACAATAGATTCTTAATTTCTTTTTTTATCATTATTAAAATATTTATCAATAAAATTGTTTATATTGAATTTACATGATATATAAATATATTGATTATTATAACTAAATATTATATTTACATTTGAAAATAATTTAAAAATTATTATATTTTTAAAGGTTATCATCTTTGAAAATGAGATAAAATCCCAAAAATATATTTTTTGTTAATTTATTGTTTATATAAAACCTATCACCTACTAAATGCCTAAACTCTTAAATCATTAAACTTTTAAACCTCAAAACCCTTAAATACTTAAACATTTAAACCATCTTTAAAGGTTTAAGTATTTATTAATAATATATAAATATCTATCAAAAAATAATAGTTTATTAATTTATTTTTTGATCTTTATTATATTTATATTTATATTTAGTTTATTAATACCTATCAATAAAATTGTTTATTTTTAATTTACATGATATATAATTATTTAGTTTATTATAACTAAAGATTGCATTTACATTTGAAAAAAAAATTAAAAATTATTATATTTATAAAGATTATAAACTTAAAAATTGATAAAAAATTTGAAAAATAATTTTTTTGTTATTTCATTATTTAAATATAACATATAAACTACTAAATGCCTAAACACTTAAATCACTAAACTCTTAAACTCGTAAATACTTAAACCATTAAACCGGTATACCCTAAATAATTAATCATTAATCTCATTTTTATTTGTATACATTATAATTTTAATATTCATTTTAATTATTTATTAGTTTATTTTTATAGAAATATTAATTTCAAAATAAAATTATGAATAAGACAAATATAATTTATATAATTTATCTTCATCAAAAAAATTTATAAGCTTATAAAAAGAATCAAAAATTTAAAAATAAAAAATTATTATTTAGTAATATATTTTACTTTGATTTTGAATCGTTTTAGGTTTTGCATATATATTTTAATTAATATCTATCATATTAATAATAGTTTATTAATCTATTTTATGATCAATATTATAATATCGATCAATAAAATTATTTATATTGAATTTACATGAAATTTAATTTTTATGATTATTATAATTAAATATTGATTTAACATTTGAAAAAAAATTAAAAATTATAATATCTTTAATAGTTATAACCTTGAAAATGAGAAAAAATCATAAAAATAATTTTATTGTTATTTAATTATTTAAATAAAACCTATAAACCACAAAATACCTAAATACTTAAATTACTAAACTCCTAAACCCTGATACTACTACACCACACACACTTGTGACGGACCACAGTACACACATCCACATATTCTTGTCCATTTTGGTGTAGCATTTAGAGGGGCCAGCAAGTCCTGGAAGCAGCAAGATGTATGGGCCACCAACTTGTAGAGAGCCCCACTAGCAAGCCGGAATGATAACATTCAGACAACTAACGAGACCGAGCAATGTGGTCGGGAGTAAACCCAGGAGTAGCTAGGAATGGGTACCACTAGCCCTATCAGGCAGCATAAAGGGCCACCCAACCATCGCCCAACAGGAGTAGCGGGTATCCATGATTAATTGAATAGCCGGCATATTCCGAAGCATCACCAAGCAGGGCCAGTAAGTAATGAGGCCAGACCAGCCACATGGGAGTGAAAGATTCAAACTTGTAGTTTATGTTTGTAATCTTATTTGTATTTTGTACTTTGTATACACCATGTACTTGTTGAGATTGATCATGATATACTCACACACACAATCTTGTCTATTCTCTATGTAGCATGCAATTATGGCAACTAGACCCATGAGTATCTCTAAGTGGGGCCCACTAATGCATTTTGTCAATAAACATTAGGCGATGCTACACTCTTGAGAGTAGAAGACCCATCTTTATAGCATTTTGTAATTTTACTTGTTTTCTAGATTGGTTGTACGCCTATATAATTAGACTATGAGATGGGCCTCATCACACATGCACTCCGATGCATGCATATTTTTTGATATTTTGTCAGTGCAACATACATCCACTTCTTGGAGCTCGAGGAGGAATCATTCTAACCAAGAGATACTCTTTTGAGGATCATTGTTTCAAAAGAATGTGGAATTCAGATGTGAGAATGAATTGACAAGGTTCCATAGATATTGACTTGTGGATTTATGGGTATTCAGTTTTACATGTATTTCATTGCATAGCAATGACATATGCAAATGCTTGATGCTACATGTCACACACATGCACAATCTTATATTTGCATAGTTTTAATATGGTGCATCATTCAGGTTCCTCCAAAAGGCTTGGAAAAATCCGAATGGAAAGGATGCGGTGCGCATAATGACTCAATGCCAACTCTGAAGTCCGGGAATGCCAAGTGATTTTAGTTGTATTCGTATGCTTGGAATTATTAGGACTTATGTTTTTTTATGTAGTTTATGCATAGAATCATTAAGCTGCATAAAATTTGGTGGGCTGGCCTAAATTAGTCAGCATTTTAGTCTCTTGTAAGTTGTGTGCCTAAATGATAAATAAAGTGTTTATTTTCCAAAAAAAAAAACAAAAAAAAAACCATAAACCCAAAACTTTAAATCCTAAACCTTAAACCATAAACTATAACCCTATCCATTGACCCTAAATCCTAAATCTCATGTTTTGCACTTTTATAATCAAATGACTCAGTGTTAAATTTAAATTGAAATTCACAACTTTTAGGAATGTCACATATTTATCTTTTTGTATATGGAACACAAAGTCATGACTCAAGGGGTGACTTATGGATTCAGTCGCTTTCTTGCTTTAGATTATTGTAGCATTAGCAATGGTCATGATTGTATATTTTGTCTTTAGAACACAAAATCATATGGATGAGAATATGCCATAACTTGTGTCTCTCTGTTGAACATATTGTTATGTCACTAAGAATGATCATGGATACACATTTAATCACTATAATACTGGGTCACAGTATTTGATATGACCATAGCTTGTGCATTTTATCTTTATATTGCAAAGTCATTGCACTAGGAATGATTGTAACTTTGGACATTCCTCAAGAGCAAAAGTCATTACCCTAGAAATAGTTAAAGCTAGAGTACTACTCTTTATAACTTTCTATAGCTAAAATTCTTGGGATTGTAAATATCACTATGGCTTTTTCCTTTGATTTGTGACCTCAAGTGTCAATATGCATGACTAATATTTTGAGCAATGATTAAAACCTTTTATACATTTGAATATTATTCATTTACACCTTGTTGGGTATTGTGTGCTTGTTTACATAACTCATTTAATTTAAAAAGAAAGAAATGATACTTTTCATATCCATGAGGATATAAAAAAAAGGCTTAGACATGCCAATAAAATAAATTTTTTGATTCTTGATTGAATGAGAGCCTATACTTCTTGCCCTCTTCAAACTGCCCAGGGGCTAGTTTGTTCTAATAGGCTACAAGGTGGTAATTTTTTTAGAGGTGAACTATGTTTTAAAAAAATTGCTTTGAGTGTGTGCATGAGAGATATTTTAGAAGAAATTACAATAATCAATATAAATAGCTTCCTCAACAACTAGCTAATTGAACACATAGGGGTACAAATTTGGTTTAGTCTGTTAGCGTACAAGAGTCAAATTACCTTTGATAGCCCAGGGATTCAACATCAAATATAATGAGACAAAATAGAGATAAAGTAAAAGCTTCAATTATTTTGGTTATAGCTTTAGCAATTATTCTAGAGTTGAGAGAGGAACAAAATAAATTATTTTAATTATTCAGTATAATTTTAATTTTTATTTTAATTATTTATCAGTTTATTTTTATTGAAATATTAATTACAAAATAAATTATTAGTGAGACAATTCTAATTTAAATTTAACCAGTATATCCTAAATAATAAAGAATAAATCTCATTTTTTTAATTTTAATTTTAAATATTCAAATTTAATAATTTATTTGTTTATTTTTATATAAATATTAATTACAAAATAAATTATGAGTTACACAAATATAATTTATATAAATTATTTTTCATCAAAATAATATAAATAAACTTTTTAAAAGAAAAAAAAATTCAAAACAAAAAATTATTATATAGTAATATATTTTGCTTTGCTTCTGAATCATTTTAGGTTTTATAATTATATTATAATTGATATATATCATATTAAAAATAGATTACTAATTTATTTTTTGATCATTATTAGAATATTTTTCAATAAAATTTGTTATATTGTATTTATATGATATATAAATATAATGATTATTATATCTAAATATTATATTCACTTTTCAAAAAAATTTATAATTTGTTATATTTTCTAAGGTTATAACCTTAGAAAATATCAAAACATAATAAAAATAAATTTTTTGTATTTTTATTTTCTAAATAATACCTATAAACCACTAAATGCATACACAGTTAAATAAGTAAACTCCTAGACCCCGTAATGCCTAAATACATAAACCATTAAACTAATATATAATATATAATAAATAATAAATCTAATTTATATTTTTATTTATTATAATTTTAAATATTCATTTTAATTATTTATTAGTTTATTTTTATAGAAATATTTATTACAGAATAAATTTTGAGTGTGACAAATATAATTTTAATAATTTATTTTTAATGAAATAATATATATTCGCATATAAAAGAAGTAAAAATAAAAAATAAAAAATTATTATTCATTAATATATTTTACTTTAATTTTGAATCAATTTGGGTTTTGTAAATGTTTTTTAATGAATATTTATCTTATTATTTATAGTTTATTAATTTAATTTTTGATCATTATTATAATATCTCTCAATAAAATTGTTTATATTGAATTTATATGATGTATGATTATTAATAATATTATAACTAAATATTGTATTCACATCTCAGAAAATTTTAAATCTCAAAACCATTAAACTAGTATACATTAATAATAAATCACAAATCATAAATCTCATTTTAATTTTTATTCTGTATAATTTTAAATTTTTATTTTAATTATTTATCAGTTTATTTTTATAGTAATATTAATTACAAAATAAATTAATAGTGAGACGGATCTAATTTAAATAATTTATTTTTAATCAAAAAAAATATTATTCCTTATAAAAAGAGGCAAAATTTTAAAAACAAAAATTTATTATTTAGTAATATATTTTATTTTTATTTTGAATCATTTTAGATTTTGCAATTATATTTTAATTTATATCATTCTTATTAATAATAGTTTATTAATTTTTTATTGATCATTATTATAATATCTATTAATAAAATTATTTATATTGAGTTTACATTTTATATAATTATTAAGATTATTATAACTAAATAATATATTCACATTTAAAAAAAATTAAAAATTATTATATTTTCAAAGGTTATAACCTTCAAAAATAAAAAAAACAAAAAATTAATTTTTTTTATTTTTTCATTCTTTAAATAAAAACTATAAATCACTAAAGGCATAAACACTTAAATCACTAAACCCCAAAACACCTAAATAACTCAACCATTAAAACTGTATATCCTGAATAATAAATAATAAATCTCACTTTTATTTGTATTCATTATAATTTTAAATATTCATTTTAATTATATTTTAGTATATTTTTATAGAATTATAAATTACAAATTATATTATGAGGAAGACAAATATAATTTAAATAATATACTTTTAAGAACAAAAAATATAAACTTATAAAAAAAAGCAAATCATCAAAAACATTATTACTTAGTAATTTATTTTACTTTGATTTTGAATAAATTTAGGTTTTGCAAATATATTTTAAATAATATCTATCTTATTTATAATAGTTTATTAATTTATTTTTTGATCATTAATATAATATCTATCAATATAATTGTTTATATTGAATTTATATGATAAATAATTATTAATATTATCAAAACTAAATATAGTATTCACATTTTAAAAAAATTTTAAAATTGTTATGTTTTCAAAGGTTATAACCTTAAAAATTGAGAAAAAATAACAAAAAAATTTTTTTTGTTATATTATTGTGTAAATAAAACTTATAAACAATTAAATACATAAACACATAAATCTCTAAACTCCTAAACCCCGAAGCCCCTAAATACTTAAACCTTTAACTCATAAACCTTAAATATAATTTAAATAATTTATTGAAATTTTAATTACAAAATAATTTATAAGTGATACAAAATAATTTAAGTGGTTAAAAGGTTTTTTTTATATAATAAAAATAAAATTTTTTTTTTAGATTTTTTCTGATTTTCAAAGTTTATAACCATTAAAAATAAATTAATATTTAAATTTTTTTGAAATGTGAATATAATATATAGTTATAATAATATTAATAATTATATATCATATAAATTCAATATGAATAATTTTATTGATAGATATAATAATAATGATCATAAATTAAATTAATAAACTATTAATAATAAGATAGATATTAATTAAAAAATATTTACAAAATCCAAATTGATTCAAAATTAAAGTAAAATATATTACTGGATAATAATTTTTAAATTTTTACTTCTTTTAAAAGCGTATATATATTTTTTGATTAAAAATAAATTATTTAAATTATATGTGTAGCACTCATAATTTATCTTGTAATAAA
The DNA here is from genome assembly GCA_029783825.1 of Sapria himalayana. NCBI lineage: Eukaryota > Viridiplantae > Streptophyta > Magnoliopsida > Malpighiales > Rafflesiaceae > Sapria > Sapria himalayana. Next base: position 119,938 of record JAREIK010001065.1, on the reverse strand, counting down.
AATTTTTATAAAAATAAACTAATAAATAAATAAAATGAATTTTTAAAATAATAATAAATTGAAATAAAAATTCAATTTATTAAGTAGTATATAGCAGTTTAATGGTATATGTATTTAGCCGTTATGGGGTTAAAGAGTTTACTGATATAGCTGTGTATGCATTTACTAGTTTATAGGTTTTATTTAAAAAATAAAATAACATAAAATTTATTTTTATTATTTTTTCATATTTCCAAAGGTTATAACATTTGGAAATATAATAATTTTTAAATTTTTTTCAAAAGTGAATTTAATATTTTGTTCTATAATCATTATATTTATATATCATATAAATTCAATATAAACAATTTTATTGATAAATATTCTAATAATGATAAAAAAATAAATTAATAAATGATTATTAATAAGATAGCTATAAATTAAAATATAATTATAAAATCTAAAATTATTCAGAAGACAAGCAAAATATATTACTATATAATAAACCTTAGTTTTAAAATTTTTTTATTCTTTTTATAAGTTTATCTATATTTTTCGATGAAAAATAATTTATATAAATTATATTTGTCTAACTCATAATTTATTTTGTAATTAATATTTATATAAAAATAAACAAATAAATAATTAAAATGAATATTTAAAATTATAATGAAAAAAATAATATTGAGATTTATTATTTATTATTTAGGGTTACCAATTTAAAAGGATTATTATTTATTATTTGGGGTTTTAGAGATTTAGGAGTTATTAATTTATTATTTGATCAATTTTATAATATCTAACAATAAAATTACTTATATTGAATTTAAATGTCTTATAATTATTATGTTTATTATAACTAAATATAAATTTACATTTGAAAAAAATTTAAAAATTATTATATTTTAAAATGTTAATCTTCAAAAATGATAAAAAATCACAAAAATAATTTTTTTATTATTTTTATATTTAAATAAAACTTATAAACCACTAAATATTTGAACATTTAAATCTCTAGACTCCTAAACACCAAAATCCTTTAAATACTAAAACCATTAAACCTATATAACCTAAATAATAAAAAATAAATTTAATTTTTATTTGTATTCATTATAATTTTAAATATTTATTTTAATTATTTTTTTTGTTTATTTTTATAGAAATATTAATTACAAAGTAAATAATGAGTGAGATATATATAATTTAAATAAATTATTTTTTATGAAAAAAATAAGATTATAAAAATAAACAAAATTTCAAAAATTTAAAATTTTATTTAGTAATATAATTTACTTTGATTTTGAATTATTTTGGTTTCTGAAAATATATTTTAATTAATATCTATCTTATTAATTATAGTTTATTATTTTATTTTTTCATCATTATAATAATACATATTAATAAATTTTTTTATATTGATTTTACAACAAATATAATTTCTAAAATTATTATAACTAAGTATTGTATTCATATTTTATAACTATTAAAAAATTATTATATTTTTAAACATTATAACAATTGAAAATCACGAAAATTCATAAAAATAAATTTTTTGTTATTTATTTGATTAAATAAAACCTATAAACACCTAAATTTGTAAACCTATAAATCAATAAACTCATTCACCCCAAAAGCACAAAAAGAGTAAACAATTAAATAGTTATACCCTAAATAATAAATAATAAATCTCATTTTTATTAGTATTCATTATAATTTTAAATATACATTTTAATTATTTATTAGTTTATTTTTATAGAAATATAAATTAAAAAATAAATTATCAGTGAGACAAATCTAATTTAAATATTTTATTTTTTATCAAAAAATATATTGGCTTATAAATGGATACAAAAATTTAAAAATTTAAAATTAATATTTCGTAAAATATTTCAATTTGATTTTGAATCATTTTAGGTTTAGTAAATATATTTTAAACAATATTTATCTTATTATTAATTGTTTATTACTTTTATATGATCATTATTATAACATATATCAATAAAATTGTTTATATTGAATTTATATGATATATAATTATTCTGAATATTTTAACTTCATATTATATTCACTTTTCAAAAAAAAATTATAAATTATTATATTTTCAAAGTTTATAACATTAAAAAATGAGAAAAAATAACAAAAATAATTATTTTTTTATTTTATTTTTTATATAAAAACCTATAAACCACTAAATGACTAAATTCTAACATGACTAAACCCCTAAACCCCGAAGCCCATAAATACTGAAAACATTAAATTAGTAAAGTCCAAATAATAAATAATCAATCTCAATTTTATTTGTATTCATTATAATTTTAAATATTCATTTTAATTATTTATAAGTTTATTATTAAGATTTATAAATTACAAAATAAATTATGAGTAAGACAAATATATTTTAAATAATTTATTTTTAATACCAAAAATATAAACTTATAAAAAAAACAAAACATTAAAAAAATTATTATTTAGTAATATATTTTACTTTGATTTGAATAAATTTAGATTTTGCAAATACTTTTTAAATAATATCTATTTTATTAATAATAGTTTATTAATTTATTTTTTGATCATTATTATAATATCTAGCAATGTAATTATTTATATTGAATTTAAATGACTTTTATTTATGAAGATTATCATAAATAAATATTATATTTACTTTTGAAAAAAATTTAAAGATTATTATATTTTCAAAGGATATAATATTCAAAAATTAGAAAAAATAATAAAAATAAATTTTTTGCTATATCATTGTTTAAATAAAACTTATAAACCACTAAATGCCTAAACACTTAAACATATAAACTCCTAAACACAAAAGCCCCTAAATACTTAAACCTTTAAACTCATAAACCTTAAATATAATTTAATTAATTTATTAAAATATTAATAACAAAATAAATTATGAGTGATACATATATAATTTAAATAATTTATTTTTCATCAAAAAAATATATAAGCTTATAAAAAGAAGAAAAAACTAAAAAACAAAAATTATTATTTAGGAATAAATTTTACTTGGATTTTGAATAATTTTAGGTCTTGCAATTATATTTTAATTTATATCTATCATATTAATAATAACATATTAATTTATTTTTTGATATTTGATTTAATATCTATCAATAAAATTCTTTATATTTTGTTTAGATTATATATAATTATAATGATTATTATTACAAAATATTGTATTCACATTTTTAAAAAATTTAAAATTATTATATTTTCAATGGTTATAACCTTTAAAATTGTGAGAAAATATCAAAAATAATTTTTTTGTTTTTTCATTTTTTAAATAAATCCTATAAACTACTAAATGCCTAAACAGTTAAATCAATAACTTCTAAATCTCTAAAACCCTAATAAGATAATCCTTTTAAACGAGTATACTTTAAATAATAAATAATAAATCTCAATATTATTTTTTTCATTATAATTTAAAATATTCATTTTAATTATTTATTCATTTATTTTTATTAAATATTAATAACAATATAAATTATGAGTTAGAAAAATATAATTTAAATAAATTATTTTTCATCAAAAAATATAGATAAACTTATAAAAAGAAGAAAAAATCTCAAAACAAAAATTTATTATATAGTAATATATTTTGTTTTCCTTCTAAATCATTTTAGGTTTTGTAATAATATTTTAATTGATATCTATCTCATTAATAATAGATTATTAATTTATTTTTTGATCATCATTAGAATATTTATCAAAAAAAATATTTAAATTTAATTTATATGAAATATAAATATAATGATTATTATAACTAAATATTAATTTCACTTTTGAAAAAATTTAAAAATTATTATATTTTCAAAGGTCATAACATTTGAAAATATCAAAAATTAATAAAAATACATTTTTTGTTTATTTATTTTTTAAATAAAACCTATAGCCACTAAATGCATACGTAGTTAAATCAGTAAACTCCTAAACCATGTAATGCCTAAATACATAAACCATTAAACCGCTATATATTACTTAATAATTAATAAATCTAATTTTTATTTCTATTTATTATAATTTTAAATATTTATTTTAATTATTTATTAGTTTATTTATATAAAAATATTTATTACAAAATAAAGAATGAATGCGAGAAATATAATTTAAATAATTTATTTATAATCAATAAAAGTATTTATGCTTATACAATAAGTAAAATTTAAAAATTAAAAATTACTATTATGTAATATATTTTACTTTAATTTTGAATCAATTTGGGTATTGTAAATATTTTTTAATTAATATCTATCTTATTATTAATAATTTATTAATTTAATTTTTGATCATTATTTTAATTTCTATCATTAAAATTGTTTATATTTAATTTCTATGATATAGAATTAGTAAGATTAATATATTTATACATGGTATTCACATTTCAAAAAATTTTAAAAATTATTTTGTTTTCAAAGATTATAACCTTTGAAAATGAGAAAAAATCAAAAAAAAAATTATTTTTATTATATAAATAAAACCTATAAATTACAAAATGCCTAAAAACATAAATTGCTAAACTTCTAAACGACAAAACCCCTAAATTATTTAACCATTAAGCTGGTATACTATATATAATAAATAATAAATCTCATTTTTATTAGAATTCATTATAATTTTAAACATACATCTTAATTATTTATTAGTTTATTTTTATAGAAATATAAATTAAAAAATAAAATATTAGTGAGACAAATATAATTTTAAAAATAAATTTTTTCATCAAAAAATATATAAGCATATAAATGGATACAAAAATTTAGAAATTTAAAATTAATATTTAGTAAAATATTTCACTATGATTAAGAATAATTTTATGTTTCGCAAATATATTTTAAACAATATTTATCTTATTAATAATTGTTTATTATTTTTTTATGATCATTATTATAATATATACCAATAAAATAATTTATATTGAATTTATATGATATTTAATTATTATGATTATTAACTTCATATTGTATTCACTTTTCAAAAAAAAATTAAAAATTATTATATTTTCAATGGTTATAACCTTCAAAAATGAGAAAAAATAACAAAAATAATTTTTTTATTTTATTTTTAAACTAAAACCTATAAACCACTAAATGACTAAATACTAAAATGACTAAACTCCTAATCCCCGAAGCACATAAATACTCAAAACATTAAATTAGTATAGTCTAAATAATAAATCATAATTCTCATTTTTATTAGTATTCATTATAATTTTAAATATTCATTTTAATTATTTATCAATTTATTTTTATAGAAATATTAATTACAAAATAAATTATTAGTGAGATAGATAAAATTTAAATAATTTGTTTTTCAAAAAAAAAAAATATGCTTATAAAAAGAGGCAAAATTTTAAAAATAAAAAATTATTTTTTATTAATATATCTTATTTGGATTTTGAATCAATTTAGATTTTACAATTATATTTAATTTATATCATTCTTATTAATACTAGTTTATTAATTAATTTATTGATCATTATTATAATATTTATTAATAAAATTATTTATATTTAGTTTAAATTATATAAAATTATTAAGATTATTATAACTAAATATTATATTCACATTTAAAAAAATTTAAAAATTATAATATTTTCAAAGGTTATAACCTTCAAAAATTAAAAAAAATTTAAAAATTAAATTTTTTGTTATTTCATTCTTTAAATAAAAACTATAAATCACTAAAGGTCTAAACAATTAAATCACTAAACTCCTAAACCACAAAACACCTAAAGACTTAAACCATTAAATCGGTATATTCTGAATAATAAATAATAAATTCCAGTTTTATTTGAATTCATTATAATTTTAAATATTCATTTTAATTATTTATTAGTTTTTTATTATAATATTATAAATTACAAAATAAATTATGAGTAATACAAATATAAATTAAATAATTTATTTTTAAAAACAAAAATATAAACTTATAAAAAAAGCCAAACATTAAAAAAAATTATTATATAGTAATATATTTTACTTTCATTTTGAATAAATTAGATTTTGCAAATATATTTTAAATAATATCTATCTTATTAATAATAGTTTATTAAATTTTTTTTATCATTATTATAATATCTAGCAATGTAATTATTTATATTGAATTTAAATGACTTATAATTATTAAGATTAGTATAACTTTATTTTATATTTACATTTGAAAAAATTTAAAATTTATTATATTTTCAAATGTTATAACCTTTGAAAATGTTAAAAAATATCAAAAATTATTTTTTTGTTATTTCATTGTTTAAATAAAACTCATAAACCAATAAATGCCTAAAACATAAATCACTAAATTTCTAAACGACAAAGCATCTAAATACTTAAACCATTAAACTAGTATACATTAATAATAATTCATAAATCTCTTTTTAATTTTTATTCATTATAATTTTAAATTTTTTTTTAATTATTTATAAGTTTATTTTTTTAGAAATATTAATTACAAAATAAATTATTTTTGAGATAGATCTAATTTAAATTAGACTAGTATAATCAAATAATAAAGATTAAATCTCAATATTATTTTTTTCATTATAATTGTAATTATTCTTTTTAATTATTTATTTGTTTATTTTTATATAAATATTAATTAAAAAAATAAATTATGAGTTAGACAAATATAATTTATATAAATTAATTTTCATCAAAAAAATATGGATAAACTTAAAAAAAAAATTTTAAATAACAAATTATTCTATAGTAATATATTTTGATTTATTCTGAATCATTTTAGGTTTTTTAATTATATTTTAATCGATATCTATCTTATTAATAATAGATTATTAATTTATTTTTTGATCATTATTAGAATATTTATCAATAAAATTTTTTATATTGAATTTATATGATATATAAATATAATGATTATTATAACTAAATATTGAATTCACTTTTAAAAAAAATTTTAAAATTATAATATTTTCAAAGGTTATAACCTTTGAAAATATAAAAAAATAATAAAAATAAATATTTTGTTTTTTTAATTTTTAAATAAAACCTATAGACCACTAAATGCATACTGAGTAAAATCAGTAAACTTTAAAGGCCCGTAATACCTAAATACATAACCCATTAAACCACTATATGCTACTTAATAATTAGGATATCTAATTTTTATTTCAATTTAATATTATTTTAAATATTCATTTTAATTATTTATAAGTTTATTTTTATAGAAATACTTATTACAAAATAAATTATGAGTGCGACAAATATAATTTAAAAAATTTATTTTTAATCAAAAAATATATATATGCTTATAAAAGAAGTAAAAATTTAAAAATTATGATCAAGTAATATTTTTTACTTTAATTTTGAATCAATTTGGGATTTATAAATATTTTTTAATTACTATCAATCTTATTATTAATAGTTTATTAATTTAATTTTTGATCATTATTATAATATATACCAATAAAATTGTTTATATTGTATTTATATGATATATAATTATTAAAATTATTATAACTAAATATTGTATTCTAATTTCAAAAAATTTTAAATATTATTATATTTTCAAGGGTTATAAGCAATGAAAATGAGAAAAAATTACAAATTTTTTTTGTTATTTTATTATTTTAATAATACCTATAAACCACTAAATGCCTAAAAACATTAATCGCTAAACTCCTAAACGACAAAACTTTTAAATACTTAAACTATTAAATTGGTATACATTAATAAAAAATCATAAATCTCATTTTAATTTTTATTAAGTATAATTTTCAATTTTTATTTTAGATATTTATCAGTTTATTTTTATAGAAATATTAATTACAAAATAAATTATTAGTGAGACATATCTATTTTAAATAATTTATTTTTTATCAAAAAAAATATATATGATTATAAAAAGATGCAAAATTTTAAAAACAAAAATTTATTATTTTGAAATATATTTTATTTTGATTTTGAATCATTTTAGTTTTTGCAATTATATTTTAATTTATATCATTTTTATTAATAATAGTTTTGTAATTTTTTATTGATCATTATTATAATATCTATTAATAAAATTATTTATATTGAGTTTAAATTATATATAATTATTAAGAATATTATAACTAAATATTATATTAACATTTAAATAAAAATAATAATTATTATATTTTCAAAGGTTATAACCTTCAAAAATTAAAAAAAATCAAAAAATTTAATTTTTTATTTTTCATTCTTTAAATAAAAACAATAAATCACTAAAGTCATAAATACTTAAATCACTAAACCCCAAAATACCTAAATACTTAAACCATTAAACTAGTATATCTCGAATAATAAATAATACATCTCAATTTTATTTGTATTCATTATAATTTTAAATATTCATTTTAATTATTTATTTGTTTATTTTTATATAATTATTATTTAAAAATAAATTTTGTGGAAGTCAAATATAATTTAAATAATTTACTTTTTAAAACAAAAAATATAAACTTATAAAAAGAAGCAAAACATCAAAGAGATTATTATTTAGTATTATATTTTACTATGATTTTGAATAAATTTATGTTTTGCAAATATATTTTAAAAAAAATCTATCTCATTAATAATAGTTTATTAATTTATTTTTTGATCATTAATACAATATCTATCAATTTAATTCTTTATATTGAAGTAACATGATATATAATTATTAAGATTATTATAACTAAATATAGTATTCACATATTAAAAAAATTTAAAAATTATAATATTTTAAATGGTTATAACCTTCAAAAATGTGAAAAAATAACAAAAAAAATTTTTTTGTTACATCATTGTTTAAATAAAACTTATAAAGCATAAAATACCTAAATACATAAATCTCTAAACTCCTAAACCCCGAAGCCCCTAAATACCTAATCCTTTAAACTCGTAAACCTTAAATATAATATAAATAATTTAGAGAAATATTAATTACAAAATAAATTATGAGTGACAAATATAATTTAATTAATATATTTTTCATTAAAAAATATATAAGGTTATAAAATGATGCAAAAACAAAAAAAAATTATTATTTATTTATAAATTTTACTTTGATTATGAATTATTTTAGGTTTTTTAATTATATTTTAATTTATATCTATCATATTAATAATAGTTAATTAATTTTTTTTTGATAATTGATATAATATCTATCAATAAAAGTGTTTATATTTATTTTATATTATATATAGTTATAATAATTATTATTACTAAATATTGTTTTCATATTTTACAAAAAATTTAAAATTATTATATTTTCAAATGTTATGACATTTGAAAATTTGAAAAAATATCAAAAATAAATTTTTTGTTATTTCATTGTTTAAATAATAGTTACAAACCATTAAATGCCTAAATACTTAAATCAATAACTCCTAAATCTCGAAAACCCAATATAGATAAATTTTTTAAACAGGTATATCCTAAATAATAAATTATAAATTATAAATCTCATTTTTATTTTTTTCATTATAATTTTAAATATTAATTTTAATTATTCATTTGTATATTTTTATATAAATATTAATTACAAAATAAATTATAAGTTAGTCATATATAATTTATATAAATTATTTTTCAACAAAAAAATATAGATAAACTTATTAAAAGAAGAAAAAAATTAAAAAACAAAAAATTATTATATAGTAATATATTTACTTTGTTTCTGAATTATTTTAGGTTTTGTAATTATATTTTAATTGATATCTAACTTATTAATAATAGATTATTAATTTATTTTTTGATCATTATTAGAATATTTATCAATAAAAATATTAATATTTAATTTATATGATAAATAGATTTAATAGTTATTATAGCTAAATATTGTAATCACTTTTTAAAAAAATTATAAAATTATTATATTTTCAAAGATTATAACCTTTGAACATGTGAAAAAACAAAAAAAATATTTTTTTATTATTTCATTGTTTAAATAAAACCTATAAATCACTAAATGCCTAAACACTTAAATCACTAAACTACAAAATCCCAATACCCCTATATAGATAATCATTTAAATGGGTTGACTCTAAATAATAATTAATAAATCTCATTTTTATTTGTTTTCATTATAATATAAAAAATACATTTTGATTGTTTATTTATTTATTTATTTATTTATATATTAATTATAAAATAAATTATGAGTTAAAAAAATAATTTATAAAAATTATTTTTGATCAAAAAATAGATAAGCTTATAAAAAGAATAAAAATTTAAAAATAAATAATTAATATTAAGTAATTTATTTTTCTTTGCTTTTGAATCATTTTAGGTTTTGATATTATATTTTAAGTAATATCAATCTTATTCATAATGAATTTTTAATTTTTTATTTGATAATTATTAGAATATCTATCAATAAAATTGTTTATATTGAATTTATATGATATATAATTATTATGATTCTTATAAATAAATATTTATTCACATTTGAAAAAAATTTAAAAATTATTATATTTTCAAATGTTATAACCTTTGAAAAAATCAAAAAATAATAAAAATAATTTTTTTTTATTTTTTTTCTTAAATAAAACATATAAACCAAATAATGCATACATAGTTAAATCAGTATACTTCTAAACCCCGTAATGCCTAAATACATAAACTATTAAACTACTATATACTACTTGAAAATTAATATATCTAATTTTTCTTACTATTTATTATAATTTTAAATATTCATTTTAATTATTTATTAGTTTATTTTTATAAAAAATATTTATTACAAAATAAGTTTGAGTGCGACAAATATAATTTAATTAATTTATTTTTAATAAAAAAAATATACGCTTATAAAAGAAGTAGATATTTAAAAATTAATAATTATTATCCAGTAATATATTTTACTTTAATTTTGAATCAATTTGGGGTTTTTAAATATTTTTTAATTAATATCTATCTTTTTATTAATAGTTTATTAATTTAATTTTTGATCATTATTATATTATCTATCAATAAAATTGTTTATATTGAATTTATATGATATAAATTAATTAATATTATTAAAACTAAATATTGTATTCACATTTCAAAAAATTTAAATATTATTATATTTTTAAAGGTTATAACCTATGAAAATGATAACAAATTATTGAAATTTTTTTTGTTATTTTATTTTTTTATATAAAACCTATAAACCACTAAAAGCCTAAAAAAATAAATCGCTAAACTCCTAACGACAAAACCTCTAAATACTTAAATTATAAAACTGGTATACATTAATAATAAATTTTAAATCTCATTTTAATGTTTATTCAGTATAATTTTAAATTTTTATTTTAATTATTTATCAGTTTATTTTTATAGAAATATTAATTACAAAATAAATTATTAGTGAGATGGATCTAATTTAAATTAAACTAGTATCCCTAAATGATAAATAATAAATTTCATTTTTTTTCATTATAATTTTAAATATTCATTTTAATTATTTATTTGTTTATTTATATATAAATATTTATTACAAAATAAATTATGAGTTAGACAAATATTATTTATATAAATTACTTTTCATTAAAAAAATATATATAAACTTATTAAAAGAAGAAAAAATTCGAAATCAAAAAATTATTATATAGTTATATATTTTTCTTTGCTTCTGATTCATTTTAAGTATTGTAATTATATTTTTATTAATATCTATCTTATTATTAATGGATTATTAATTTAATTTTTGATTATTATTAGAATATTTATCAATAAAATTTTATATATTGAATTTATATAATATATAAATATAATGATTATTATAACTAAATATTGTATTCACATTTTAAAAAAATTTAAAAATTATTATATTTTCAAAGGTTATAACCTTTGAAAATATAAAAAATAATAAAAATAAAATTATTTGTTATTTTATTTTTTAAATAAAACCTATAAACCACTAAATGCTAGGGGTGCTCATGGGACGGGACGTGATGGGGATTATAAATCTCTAGTCCGTTTCCACAGTTTGGAGATTATTTTTGAAGATCCGGACCCATCCCATAGGTTCAAAATATCGAGATTGGATGGCACGGAGATCGGGGATTCTGGGTAGGACAAAATGGTTTTAGGACGTAACGGAGTTTAGACATTTTTTTTTCAATTTATTTTTTCCAAACTAGCCAATTAAGTTCATATCGAAACCTTTTGTTGTACCATTTATCATTCCTTATTTATGTATCTTTCGAACACAAATTGGGCCAATTTTGTATTGTCTATTAGTTTCAATACCGCAAACGAGTTCCATTACCTTGTCAAAAGCTTTGATGTGTAGAAAAGGATAGAAATGTTAAATAGAATGGGACCGAGTTATTTGCTTAATTTGGTTTTTTGTTTTTTTACAAGTTGGCTTTGTTTAGCTGAGTGAAAGTTAACCATAATAGCAATACTACATTTTTTAAACAATTACTAATAATATTAAGGAATAGCTAAAGATGACCACAAACATTGGTAGCATCAATTACTACTTAAGTAATTTCTAAAATTAGGCAGCTTAATATAACAAAAAAATACAACTAATAATAATCATGATAATAATCATTTCAAAGGTCCGTCCCGGAACAACAACAAAAATCCAAACCCAATTAATAATCTCTTCTACAACTCCTCCCTTTTCATCCTCCACTGTAGAAGGACAACCAAAGATGAAAATGTGTTAATCATGTAGATATAAATTTCTAAGATGAAAGGGTAATAAAAAAACAAAATATTATCTTATTAAATTTAAAACAGCAATTCCAAATTTAGTTGACCAACTATAGTTGGAAAAATATTTGGATCTTGTGACCCCTGTGAAAATTGTAATTGAACCATATTTTTATTAAATTGAATGAACAAAATAAGTAAAAGAGAAATTAAAATTTACAAGATTTGTATACTAACCTGATTCATTATCATCAAGGTATTGAACTAATTCTTCAATTTCAATAGGTTTGTTTGAGCTTCTCAACCAATCTCGTAGACATATGAGAACTTCAGCTGTAATAGGTGTTAAAGAACTCATAAATTTATCTAAAGTTCTCCCCCCATTGCTAAATGTAGATTCGTAGGCCATAGTAGATGCTTGGATAGCAAATACATCCCTTACTACATTTACCAAAGAAGGATACCTAATCTCATTTACCTTCCACCAGTTTAGAAGATCAAAATCAATTCTATTTTTTTTCAGGTTTGTCCTCCAAGTCCTTATCCAACTCTTCCTAAGCTGCAACTTCTTCTTCTTTCTCCAATTCAACAAAAAAATCATCAACATAAGTATCACTACCATCAAAGAAATCATCATTTTTCTTCAATGCAATAGAAGAGAAATCATCTTCTTTTGATTCAGCTTCATTTAAATCTTTATAATCATCTATCAACTCATTTAAAGCATTTATAACCTTTTTCACCAAATTTTTAGCCAATTCCTCTCCATAATGCTAATTGTACTTAACCTTGAGATATTTGAGCATATATCAAGGATCCAACACTACTGCTACAAAAAGCAAAATATTTGTTGACTGAAGAGAACCCCAATATTTGTTTAATTTATGCATCATTTTCATACCAATTTCGGAGGACCATTGTTTCTCTACTATTTTCACAAAGCTAAATTTTTTTCAAAATTCGAATAATCTGAGGAAAATAAACACTAGAGTAAATATTATTAACCAGAAAATTTATAAGTTACCTCATAAAAAGTTTTCAAGAAATGAGCCAAAATTTTGGCTGTTTGTTCCTTCTCTCTCAGTTAGATAGTTTGAACCAAACTCTTTCAAAAACATTTTGTCTATGTACTCCAACTTATCAAATTCTTTTTGATATTTTTATCAGTTTGTGGCTTCAAATAAGTTGAATTCCATCTTGTATGACAATCTAATTGCAATGAAGATACATATGTCAAGTTTGCTTCTTCAGCACATAACTTAAATATATCTAATCTTTTAGGACTGCTCCTCCCATATTTCACCACACCTCTAATTTTTTGAATAGCACCCTCAACTACTGCAATGCCATCTCTAACAATTAAGTTTAGGATATGAGCACAACATCTCATATGAAAATGCTCGCCTCTCAAAGGTACAACACTTTTCTTCAAAAGCCTTTTTTTCAATTGTTCAACTGCAACTTCATTATTTGATGCATTGTCAACTGTAATGACATCAACTTTCTCAAACCTCATTCATTCATGCAAATTAAATAGCATTTCTAATATTAACTCCATAATGACTTTTAATTACACAAAAGTTCAAAAGCCTTTTATGCATATTCCATTTAGAATCAATGAAATGAACAGTCAAACTTATATAAGACAAATTTTGAATGCTAGTCCAAGTGTCGGTAGTCAATAAAACTTTACAATAATGAGATGATATGCTATCTAATAATTTCTTCTTTTCCTTCACAAACAAAGAAAAATAATCCCTCGGTGTTGAGTCCCAAAATGGAATTTTAAATTGAGGCACACTAACTTCACAAAACTCCTTAAACTCATCCCTCTCAACAAAACAAAAAGGCAATTCATCTTTTATGATCATTTTCACCAAAGCCACCCTAACTAGTTGTTGATCAAATTGCCAACAAGTTAATTTGTTATCCTTTGAACTAGTATCTTTAGTGAAACTCAACAAAGATTTTGACTTGTCTTTACCTTTGTGAGCTTCTATTAATTCTTTTTTGTGTGGAAATTTCCTACAAGTCTTTCTCAAGTATTTCCATAACCCGAAGTACCTTGATCACTTTTTTCCAAGTATTCTTTTCTGCACCATATACAAGCTCCCTATCAATTTCATTTCCCTCTAAATCAACTAATGTCTTATATGTTTCCCAAACAGCAGACTTATACTTTTTATGAGCATGAGGTTCAAATGTACCTTGACTTTCTTTTACAATTGGAGTTGAAGAACCTGCCGTAACAATAGGAGGGTTCGTGAGAGGATGATGATTAGTTTTACCAGTACATTGATCATTTGAGATGTGATCATCTTCAATTTATTGTATTTTTCGTTTACCGCTGGATTGTTCCATCTTCATTGCCATTAAATAATATGATATTTTAAGCAGAAATACATGTAAATATTTCAAACAAGCAAACTCTACAAAACGGAGTGAGACACATAATAATAATAATTAATCACTCAATTCTCGTCAGAAAAACAAACTAAAAGGCTGGTGGCATCTAAGACACGGTGGAGGCAACCAGAAGTGCGACGGACAAGGGCTGGGCCTAACTGAACATGGCTGGAACGGCGTGAGGCAGCCTGGAACTCATCGAAACAGTAATAAGTGCGTCAGAATTGGATGTGTAGTAATGTAATTGGTGGCATCTTCATGTTATATATATATATTCCTGGTTCTAGTATCGGTTTTTTAGGATGGGATTGTTTTCTGGATGGATATTGCTTAAGATCTTGAACCGTCCCAAAAAAAAATATGTGACAGAACCGGTGGGAAAAGTCAAAGTCCACGGATTTTCTCAGTCCCAATTCTTTCGGGACAAGACTTCAGGTCAGATCACGAATCTATGAGTCCAGTGAGCAGCCCTCCTAAATGCATATAAAGTTAAATCAGTAAACTTTTAAACCCCGTAATGCATAAATACATAAACCATTAAACTGCTAAATAATACTTAATAATTAATAAATCTAATTTATATTGCAATTTATTATTTTTTTAAATATTCATTTTAATTTTTTAATAGTGTATTTATTTAGAAATATTTATTACGAAATAAATTATAAGTAGGACAAATATAATTTAAATAATATTATTATTTATCTAATAAAAATATACTCTTATAAAAGAAGTATAAATTTAAAAATTAAAAATTATTATCAAGTAATATAAGTTACTTTAATTTTGAATCAATTTGGGTTTTGTAAATATTTTTTAATTAATATCTATATTAATATTAATAGTTTATAAATTTAATTTTTGATCATTATTATAATATCTATCAATAAAATTATTTATATTAAATTTATATGATATATAATTATTAATATTTTTATAACAAAATAATGTATTAAAATTTCAAAAAATTTTAAATATTATTATATTTTCAAATGTTATAACCTATGAAAATGATAAAAATTATATAATTTTTTTTTGTTATTTTATTTTTTTAAATAAAACATATAAACCACTAAAAGCCTAAAAACATAAATTACTAAACTCCTAACGACAAAACCTCTAAATACTTAAATCATTAAACTGGTATACATTAATAATAAATCATAAATCTCATTTTAATTTTTATTCAGTATAATTTTAAATTTTTATTTTAATTATCTATCATTTTATTTTATAGATATATAAATAACAAAATAAATTATTAGTGAGAAAGATCTAATTAAAATAAACCCAGTGTCCCTAAATAATAAATAATAAATCTCATTTATTTTCATTATAATTTTAAATATTCATTTTAATTATTTATGTGTTTATTTATATATAAATATTAATACAAAATAAATTGAGTTAGACAAATATAATTTATATAAATTATTTTTAATCAAAAAATTATTGATAAACTTTTTAAAAGAAAAACAAATTTCAAAATAAAAAATTATTATATAGTAATATATTTTGCTTTGCTTCTAAATCATTTTAGGGTTTGTAATTATATTCTAATTGATATCTATCTTATTAATAATAGATTATTAATTTATTTTTTGATCATTATTAGAATATCTATCAATAAAACTGTTTATATTGAATTTATATTATATATAAATATAATGATTATTATAATTAAATATTGAATTCACTTTTGAAAAAAATTTTAAAATTATTATATTTTCAAAGGTTATAACCTTAAAAAATGAGAAAAAATAATAAAAAAAAATTTTTGTTATTTAATTATATAAATAAAATTTATAGATAATTAAATGCTTACTTTCTTAAATCAGTAAGCTCATAAACCCCAAAACCCCTAAATACATAAACCTTTAACATGTACTTACTACTTAATAAATAATAAATCTCATTTTTATTTCTATTTATTATAATATTAAATATTCATTTTAATTATTTATTGTTCAAATTTTTTAGAAAGATTAATTACAAAATAAATTTCGAGTGATACAAATATTATTTAAATAATTTATTTTAATAAAAAAAAATATAAGATTATAAAAAGAAGGAAAATTTAAAAAATTAAATATTATTATTTAGTAATATATTTTGATTTGATTTTGAATCATTTTGAGTTATTTAAATATATTTTAATTAATATTTATAATATTAATAATAGTTTATTAATTTAATTATTGATCATTATTATAATATCTATCATTAAAATTATTTATATTGAATTTATATGATATATAATAATAAGATTAATATAATTATACATGGTATTTACATTTCAAAAAATTTAAAAAATTATTTTATTTTCAAAGTTTATCACCTTTGAAAATCAGAAAAAATCAAAAATAGAATTTTAAATTTTTATTATATAAATAAAACCCATAAACCACTAAATGCCTAAAAACATAAATTGCTAAACTCCTAAACGACAAAACTTATAATTAATTAAACCATTAAACTGGTATACAATATATAATAAATCATAAATCTCATTTTAATTTGTATTCATTATAATTTTAAATATTCATTTTAATTATTTTTTAGTTTATTTTTTATAGAAATATCAATCTCAAAATAAATAATGAGTGAGACAAATATACTTTTAATACTTTATTTTTAATCAAAAAAATAAGCTTATATAAAGAAGTAAAAATTTAAAAACAAAAAATTATTATTTAGTAATATATTTTTCTTTGATTTTGAATCATTATATATATGTTTTGCAATTATATTTTAATTGCTATCAATCTTATTAATAATAGTTTATTAATTTATTATTTGATCATTTTTATAATATCGAACAATAAAATTACTTATATTCAATTAAAATGTCTTATAATTATTAAGTTATTATAACTAAATATTATATTTACATTTGAAAAATATTTAAAAATTATTAGATTTTCAAAGGTTATAAACTTAAAAAATGATAAAAAATCATAAAAATAATTATTTTATTATTTTATTATTTAAATAAAACATTAAAACCACTAAATGCCTAAACATTTATATCTCTAGACTACTAAACCCCAAAACCCCCTAAATACTTAAACCATTAAACCTATATAACCTTTATAATAAATAATAAATCGCATTTTTATTTGTATTCATTATAATTTTAAATATCCATTTTAATTATTTTTTGGTTTATTTTTATAGAAATATTAATTACAAAATAAATAATGAGTGAGACAGATATAATTTAAATAAATTATTTTTTATGAACAAAAAATAAGCTTATGAAAATAAACAAAATTTCAAAAATTTAAAATTTTTTTTAGTAATATAATTTATTTTGATTTTGAATTATTTTGGGTTTTGCAAATATATTTTAATTAATATCTATTTTATTAATAATAGTTTATTAATATATTTTTTGATCATTATTATAATATATATTAATACATTTTTTATATTGAATCTACAACAAATATAATAATTAAGAAAATATTATAGCTAAGTATTGTATTCATATTTTGGAACTATTAAAAAATTATTATATTTTTAAAGGTTATAACCTTTGGAAATCATGAAAATTCATAAAAGTAAATTTTTTGTTATGATTAAATAAAACCTATAAACACGAAAATGTGTAAACATATAAATCAATAAACTCCATAACCCCAACACCACAAAAAACTTAAACAATTAAATAGTTATACCCTAAATAATAAATAATAAATCTCATTTTTTATTAGTATTCATTATAATTTTAAATATACATTTTAATTATTTATTAGTTTAATTTTTTAGAAATATAAATTAAAAAATTAATTATTAGTGAGACATATATAATTTAAATAATTTATTTTTCATCAAAAAATATATAGGCTTATAAATTGATACAAAAATTTAATAATTTAAAATTAATATTTAGTAAAATATTTCACTTTGATTTTGAGCCATTTTAGGTTTTGCAAATATATTTTAAACAATATTTATCTTATTAATAATTGGTTAATACTTTTTTATGATCATTATTATAATAAATATCAATAAAATAGTTTATATTGAATTTATATTATATATAATTATTATGATTATTATAACTTCATATTGTATTAACTTTTCAAAAAAAAAATTAAAAATTATTTAATTTTCAAAGGTTATAACCTTCAAAAATGATAAAAAATAACAAAAATAAAATTTTTGTAATTTTATTTTTTATATAAAACCTATAAACCACTAAATGACTAAATACTAAAATGACTAAATTCCTAAACCCCGAAGCCCATAAATACTTAAAAAGATTAAATTAGTATAGTCTAAAAAATAAATCATAAATCTCAGTTTTATTAGTATTCATTATAATTTTAAATATTCATTTTAATTATTTATCAGTTTATTTTCAAAGGTTATAACCTTTGAAAATGTCAAAAAATAATAAAAATAAATTTTGTTTTTTTATTTTTTAAATAAAACTAATAAATTACTAAATGTATACATAGTTAAATAAGTAAACTCTTAGACACCATAATGCCTAAATATAGTAACCATTAACCGATATATAATACATAATAAATAATAAATCTAATTTTTATTTCTATTTATTATAATTTTAAATATTCATTTTAATTATTTATTAGTTTATTTTTATAGAAATATTTATTACAAAATAAATTATGAGTGCAACAAATATAATTAAAATAATTTATTTTAATGAAAAAATATATATACGCATATAAATAAGATAAAAATTTAAAAATTTAAAATTATTATCAAGTAATATATTTTACTTTAATTTTGAATCAATTTGGGTTTTGTAAATATTTTTTAATTAATTTTTATCTTTTTATTAATAATTTATTAATTTAATTTTTGATTATTATTATAATATCTATCAATAAAATTGTTTATATTGAATTTATATGATATATAATTATTAATAGTATTATAATTAAAATAAATTATTTACATTTAAAAAAATTTTAAATATTATTATATTTTCAAAGGTTATATCATATGAAAATGAGAAAAAATTATAAAATTTTTATTATTATTTTATTGTTTAAATAAAACCTATAAACCACTAAATGCGTAAAAACATAAATCGCTAAACTTTCAAATGACAAAATATCTAAATACTTAACCCAATAAACTGGTATACATTAATAATAAATTATAAATCTCATTTTAATTTTTATTCAGTATAATTTTAAATTTTTATTTTAATTATTTCTCAATTTATTTTATAGATATATAAATAACAAAATAAATTATTAGTTAGAAATATATAATTAAAATAAAACCGGTGTCCCTAAATAATAAATAATAAATAATAAATCTCATTTTTTTTTTCATGATAATTTAAAATATTCATTTTAAATTAAATTTAAATCCTAAACCATAAACCCTAAACTTTAAATCCTAAACCGTAAACCATAAACTATATCTCCGGTCCATAAACCCTAAATCCTAAATCTCATGTTTTGTAGTTTTATAATCAAATGACTAAGTGTAAAATTTAAATTGAAATTCACAACTTTTAGGAATGTCACAGATTTATCTTTTTGTATAATTTACACAAAGTCATGCCTCAAGGGGTGTTTTATGGATTCAGTCTCTTTCTTGCTTTAGATTATTGTAGCATTAGCAATAGTCATGATTGTATATTTTGTCTCTAGAACATAAAATCATATCGATGAGAATATGCCATAACTTGTGTCTCTCTGTTGAACATATTGTAATGGCTTTAAGAATGATCATGAATACATATTTAATCACTATAATACTTGGTCATAGTATTGGATATGACCATAGCTTGTGCATTTTATCTTTATATTGCAAAGTCATTACACTAGGAATGATTGTAACTTTGAACATTCCTCAAGAGAAAAAGTGATGACCCTATAAATAGTAAATGCTTGAGTACTACTCTTTATAACATTCTATAGCAAAAATTCTTGGGATTGGAAATATCACTATGGCATTTTTTTTTGATTTGTGACCTCAAGTGTCAATATGCAAGACTAATATTTTGAGCAATGATTAAAACCTTTTATACATTTGAATATGATTCATTTACACCTTTTTGGGTATTGTGAGCTTGTATACATAACTCATTTAATATAAAAAGAAAGAAATGATATATTTCATATCCACGAGGATATTAAAAAAAGGCTTAGACATGACAATAAAATAAATTTTTTGATTCTTGATTGAATGAGAGCCCATACTTCTTGCACTACTAAAACCACCCTGGGGGTAGTTTGTACTAATAGCCTACATGGTGGTTATTTTTTTCGAGGAGAAGTATGTTTTAAAAAAAATGCTTTGAGTGTGTGCATGAAATATATTTTAGAAGAAATTACAATAATCAATATAAATACTACCCTCAACAACTAGCTATTTCAACACATAGGGGTACAACATTGGTTTAGTCTGTTAGCGTACATGAGTCAAGTTACCTTTGATAGCCCAGTGATTCAACATCAAATATGATCAGACATAATATAGATAATGTAAAAGTTCCTATTATTTTGGTTAGAGCTTTAGCAATCATTCTTGAGTTGAGAAAGGAACAAAATAAATTATTTTAATTATTCAGTGTAATTTTAATGGTTATTTTAAATTTTTATCAGATTATTTTTATAGAAATATTAATTACAAAATAAATTATTAGTGAGACAGATCTAATTTAAATTAAACCGGTATATCCTAAATAATAAATAATAAATCTCATTTTTTTTATTTTTATTTTAAATATTCAAATTTAATTATTTATTTGTTTATTTTTATATAAATATTAATTAAAAAATAAAGTATGAGTTACACAAATATAATTTATATAAATTATTTTTCACCAAAATAATATAGATAAACTTTTTAAAAGGAAAAAAAATTTCAAAACAAAAAATTATTATATAGTAATATATTTTGCTTTGCTTTTGAATCATTTTAAGTTTTGTAAATATATTATAAATGGTATCTATCTTATTAATAATAGATTATTATTTTATTTTTTAATCATTATTAGAATATTTATCAATAAAAATGTTTATATTGAATTTATATGATATATAAATATAATGATTATTATGACTAAATATTGTATTCACTTTTGAAAAAAATTTTAAAATTATTAAATTTTCAAAGGTTATAACCTTTGAAAATGTGAAAAAATAAAAAAAAAAAAATTTTTGTTATTTCATTTTTTAAATAAAACATATAGATCATTGAATGCTTACTTACTTAAATAATTATGCTCATATATCCCGAAACCCCCAAATACATAAATTTTTTAACAGTTATATATTACTTAAAAAATAATTAATCTCATTTTTATTTATATTTATTATAATTTTAAAAATTAATTTTAATTATTTATAATTTAATTTTTTAGAAAAATCAACTACAAAATAAATTTCGAGTGAGACAAATATTATTTTAGTAATTTATTTTAATAAAAAAATATAAGCTTATAAAAAGAAGAAAAATTATAAAAATTAAATATTATTATTTAGTAATATATTTTGATTTGATTTCGAATCATTTTGTGTTACGTAAATATATTTTAATTAATATTTATATTATTAATAATAGTTTATTAATTTAATTTTTGATCATTATTATAGTATCTATCATTAAAATTATTTATATTGAATTTATATGATATATACTTAGTAAGATTATTATAATTATACATAGTTTTGACATTTCAAAAAATTTTAAAAATTATTTAATTTTAAAAGGTTAAAACCTTTGAAAATAAGAAAAAATCGAAAAAAGAAAATTTAAAATTTTTTTATATAAATTAACCTATAAACCACTAAATGCCTAAAAATATAAATTTATAAACTCCTAAACGACAAAACTTCTAAATAATCAAACCATTAAACCGGTATACCACATAAAATAAAACATAAATCTCAATTTAATTTGTATTCATTACATTTTTAAATATTCATTTTAATTATTTATTAGTTTATTTTTTATAGAAATATTAATTACAAAATAAATAATGGGCGAGACAACTATAATTTTAATAATTTATTTATAATCAAAAAAAATATTAGCATATAAAAAGAAGTAAAAATTTAAAAACAAATAATTATTATTTAGTAATATATTTAACTATAATTTTGAATCATTATGTATAGGGTTTGCAATTATATTTTAATTGCTATCAATCTTATTAAAAATAGTTTATTAATTTCTTATTTGATCAATTTTATAATATCTAACAATAAAATTACTTATATTGAATTTAAATGTCTTATAATTATTAAGATTATTATAACTAAATATTATATTTACATTTGAAAAAAATTAAAAAATTATTATATTTTCAAAGGTTATAACCTTCAAAAATGATAAAAAATCACAAAAATAATTTTTTTATTATTTTATTATTTAAATAAAACTTATAAACCACTAAATGCCTAAACATTTAAATCTCTAGACTTCTAAACCCCAAAACCCCCTAAATACTTAAACCATTAAACCTATATAACCTAAATAATAAATAATAAATCTCATTTTTATTTGTATTCATTATAATTTTAAATATTCATTGTAATTATTTTTTAGTTTATATTTTTAGAAATATTAATTACAAAATAAATAATGAGTGAGACATATATAATTTAAATAAATTATTTTTTATGAAAAAAAATATAAGCTTATAAAAATTAACAAAAATTCAAATATTTAAAATTTTATTTAGTAATATAATTTACTTTGATTTTGAATTATTTTGGGTTATGCAAATATATTTTAATTAATATTTATCTTATTAATAATAGTTTATTAATTTATTTTTTGATCATCAAAATATTATATATTAATAAATTTTTTTATATTGAATTTACATCAAATATAATTATTAAGATAATTAAAACAAAGTATTGTATTCATTTTTTAGAACAATTAAAAAATTATTATATTTTCAAAGGTTATAACCTTTGAAAATCACAAAATTTCATAAAAATAAAATTTTTGTTATTTCATTGATTAAATAAAACCTCTAAACACATAAATGTGCAAACATATAATTCAATAAAGTCATTAAGCCCAAAACCACCATAAACATAAACCATTAAATAGGTATACCCAAAATAATAAATCATAAATCTCATTTTTATTAGTATTCATTATAATTTTATATATACATTTTAATTATTTATTAGTTTATTTTTATAGAAATATAAATTAAAAAATAAATTAATAGTTAGAGAAATATAATTTAAATAATTTATTTTTCATCAAAAAATATATAAGCTTATAAATGGATACAAAAATTTAAAAATTTAAAATTAATATTTAGTAAATATTTCACTTTGATTTTGAATCATTTTAGGTTTTTCAAATATATTTAAAATAATATCTATATTATTAATAATAGTTTATTAATTTATTTTTTGATCATTAATATAATATATTTCAATATAATTGTTTATATTGAATTTACATGATATATAATTATTAAGATTATCATAACTAAATATAGTATTCACATTTCAAAAAAATTTAAAAATTATTATATTTTCAAAGGTTATATCCTTGAAAAATGAGAACAAATAACAAATAAAATTTTTTGTTATTTTATTTTTTAAATAAACCCTATAAACTACTAAATCCCTAAACACTTAAATCACTAAATTCTTAAATCCCAAAACTCCTAAATATATAATCTTTTAAACCTGTATATTTTATCTTATTAATAATAGTTTTAATTAATATCTATCTTATTAATATATTTTACTTTGATTTTGAATCTTTTTAGGTTTTGCAAATAAATTTTATTTAATATCTATCTTATTAATAATAGTTTATTATTTTATTTAATTATCATCAT
The DNA here is from genome assembly GCA_029783825.1 of Sapria himalayana. Taxonomy (NCBI): domain Eukaryota; kingdom Viridiplantae; phylum Streptophyta; class Magnoliopsida; order Malpighiales; family Rafflesiaceae; genus Sapria; species Sapria himalayana. The sequence continues at coordinate 95,113 of JAREIK010001065.1, read as the reverse complement.
CATAATATCTATAAAAAAATTTATTTATATTGAATTTACATAATATATAATTATTTAAATTATTATTACATAATAATATTTTCACATTTTAAAAAAATTTAAAAATTATTTTATGTTCAAAGGTTATAACATTTGAAAATAAAAAAAAATAAAAAAAAAATTTTGTGTTATTAGATTTTTTAAATAAAATCTATAAACCACAAAATACCTAAATTCTTAATTACTAAACTCCTAAATCCAGAAGTCCATAAATACATAAGCCTTTAAATTAGTATACTCTAAATAATAAATAATAAATCTCATTTTTATTAGTATTCATTATAATTTTAAATATTTGTTTTAATTATTTATCAGTTTATTTTTATTGAAATATTAATTACAAAATAAATTATTAGTGAGACGGATATAATATAAATAATTTATCTTTCATCCAAAAAATATAAGATCATAAAAAGAAGCAAAATTTTTAAAACAAAATATTATTATTTTGTAATTTATTTTAATTTAATTTTGAATAATTTTAAATTTTGCAATTATATTTTAATTTAGATCATTCTAATTAATAATAGTTTATTAATTTATTTATTGATCATTATTATAATATTAATTAATAAAATTATTTATATTGATTTTAGATTATATATAATTATGAAAATTATTATAACTAAATATTATATTCACATTTTTAAAAAAATTAAAAATTATTATATTTTCAAAGGTTATAACCCTCCTAAATTAGATAAAATCACCAAAGGCATAAACACTTAAATGACTAAACCCCAAACACCTAAATACATAAACCATTAAACCTATATATCCTGAATAATAAATAATATATCTCAATTTTATTTGTATTCATTATAATTTTATAATTTTATTTTAATTATATATTAGTTTATTATTATAGAATTATAAATTACAAAATAAATTATTAGGAATACAAATATAATTTATATAATTTATTTTTAATAACAAAAATATAAACTTATAAAAAAAGCAAAATATTAAAAAAATTATTATTCAGTAATATATATACTTTGATTTTGAATAAAGTTAGATTTTGCAAATATATTTTAAATAATATCTATCTTATTAATAATAGTTTATTAATTTATTTATTGATCATTATTATAATATCTAGTAATGTTATTATTTATATTGAATTTAAATGACTCATATTTATTAAGATTATTATAACTAAATATTATATTTACTTTTGAAAAAAATTTAGAAATTTTTATATTTTCAAAGGTTATAACCTTCAAAAATTAGAAAAAAAAATAAAAATAAATTTTTTGTTATATCATTGTTTAAATAAAAATTATAGACAACTAAATGACAAAACACTTAAATCTATAAACTCCTAAACACAAAAGCCCCTAAATACATAAAACTTTAAACTCGTAAACCTTAAATATAATTTAATAATTTATTTTTCACAAAAAAATTATAAGCTTATAAAAAGAAGCAAAACCTAAAAAACAAAAATTATTATTTGGTAATAAATTTTATGTTGATTTTGAATAATTTTAGATTTTGCAATTATATTTTAATTTTATATCTATCATATTAATAATAGCATATTAATTTATTTGTTGATAATTGATATCATATCTATCAATAAAATTGTTTATATTTATAATTATATTATATATAATTATAATGATTCTTATTACTAAATATTGTATTCACATTTTTAAAAAAATTTAAAATTATTTTATTTTCAAAGGTTATAACCTTTGAAAATGTGAGAAAATATCAAAAATAATTTTGTTGTTATTTCATTGTTTAAATAAATCCTATAAACTACTAAATGCCTAAACACTTAAGTCAATGAATCCAAAATCTTGAAAACCTTAAATAGATAATCCTTTTAAACTGGTATACCCTAAATAATAAATAATAAATAATAAATCTCAATATTATTTTTTTATTATAATTAAAAATATTCATTTTAATTATTTATTCGTTTATTTTTATTAAATATTAATTACAATATAAATTATGAGTTAGACAGATATAATTTATATAAATTATTTTTCATCAAAAAATATAGATAAACTTATAAAAAGAATAAAAAATTTCAAAACAAAAATTTATTATATAGTAATATATTTTGCTTTCCTTCAGAATCATTTTAGATATTGTAATTATATTTTAATTGATATCTATCTTATTAATAATAGATTATTAATTTATTTTTTGATCATTATTAGAATATTTATCAATAAAATTATTTATATTGAATTTATATGAAATATTAATATAATCATTATTATAACTAAATATTGAATTCACTTTTGAAAAAAATTTAAAAATTATTATATTATCAAAGGTTATAACATTTGAAAATATCAAAAAATAATAAAAAAAATTTTGTTTATTTAATTTTTAAATAAAACCTATAACCACTCAATGCATACACAGTTATATCAATAAACTCTTAAATCTCGTAATGTCTAAATACATAAACCATTAAATCGTTATATACTACTTAATAATTAATAAATCTAATTTTTATTTCTATTTATTATAATTTTAAATATGTATTTTAATTATTTATTAGTTAATTTCTATAGAAATATTTATTACAAAATAAATTATGAGTACGAGAAATATAATTTAAATAATTTATTATTAATCAATAAAAGTATTTACACTTATAAAATAAGTAAAAATTTAAAAATTAAAAATTATTATTAAGTAATATATTTTACTTTAATTTTGATTCAATTTGGGTTTTATAAATATTTTTTAATGAATATCAATCTTATTATTAATAGTTTAATAATTTAATTTTTGATCATTATTATAATATATATCAATAAAATTGTTTATATTGAATTTATATGATATATAATTATTAATATTATTATAACTAAATATTATATTCACAATTTATAAATATTAAATATTATTATATTTTCAAAGGGTATGACCTATGAAAATGAGAACAAATTACTACATTTTTTTATGTTATTTTATTGTTTAAATAAAACATATAAACCACTAAATGCTTAAAAACATAAATCGCTAAACTCCTAAATGACAAAACCTCTAAATACTTAAACAATTAAACTAGTATACATTAATAATAAATCATAAATTTCATTTTAATTTTTATTTAGTTTAATTTTAAATTTTTATTTTAATTATTTATCAGTTTATTTTTATATAAATATTAATTACAAAATAAATTATTAGTTAGATAGATCTAATTTAAATTAAACCGGTATACCCTAAATAATAAATAATAAAAGTCATTTTTTTTCATTATAATTTTAAATATTCATTTTAATTATTTATTTGTATATTTTTATATAAATATTAATTAAAAATAAATTATATGTTAAACAAATATAATTTATATAAATTATTTTTCATCAAAAAAAATATAGATAAATTTTAAAAAACTAATTTCAAAACAAAAAATTATTATATAGTAATATATTTTTCTTATCTTCTGAATCATTTTAATATTTGTAATTAAATTCTTAATGATATATATCTTATTAATAATAAATTATTAATTTATTTTTTTGATCATTATTAGAATATTTATCAATAAAAATCTTTATATTGAATTTATATGATATATAAATTTAATAATTATTATAACTAGATATTATATTCACTTTTGAAAAAAGATTTATAATTTTTATGTTTTCAAAGATTATAACCTTTGAACATGTGAAAAAATAAAAAAAAATAATTTTTTTTGTTATTTCATTGTTTAGATAAATCCTATACACCACTAAATGCCTAAACACTTAAATCACTAAACTACAAAATCTCGAGACCCCAATATAAATAATCCTTTAAACTGAGATACACTGAATAATAATTAATAAATCTCATTTATATTTTTTTTATTATAATTAAAAAAATCATTTTGATTATTAATTTTTTATTTGTATATCTGTATTAATTATAAAATAAATTATGAGTTAAAAATATAATTTATAAAAATTATTTTTCTTCAAAAAATAGCTAAGCTTATAAAAAGAATAAAAATTTAAAAACAAATAATTATTATTAAGTAATATCTTTTTCTTTGCTTTTGAATCATTTTAGGTTTTGATATTATATTTTAAGTAATATCAATCTTATTCATAATAGATTTTTAATTTATTTTTTGATAATTATTAGAATATCTATGAATAAAATTGTTTATATTGAATTTATAAGATATATGATTAGTAAGATTAATATAATTATACATGGTATTCACATTTCAAAAGATTTTAAAAATTATTTTATTTTCAAAGGTTATAACCTTTGAAAATCTAAAAAAATCAAAAAAAAAATTTTTATTTTTTTTATATAAATAAAACCTATATTCCACTAAATGCCTAAAAATATAATTTGCTAAACTCTTAAACGATAAAACCCCTAAATAATCGATCCATTAAACCAGTATACCATATATAATTGTGGGGCATTTGTTCTTCCATGGTAGTGAGATTGAGATACAGAAACACAGAAACAAGAGAAAACAAATATATATAACCCAATTCAACAACCATCCATGATAGAATCAAAAAATGAGAAATAACACCAAAAAGAACGTGGTTCTCTAGTCGCTCAGTACGACTAGCTAAATCAACTAGAAAATGCTTTTGTATTACAGATTAAAGCAACAGAAATGTTTTATAGTATGCAGCACACAGAATAGTGGTGATAAATCACACAGCGAGAAGAGAGAGGGATGATGAAAAATTCCATGGGTCGAAAAATAGCCACCCGAAAATAAAATTACAAAACATTTTATATTAAAATTTCTCTCGGTTCAATCAACCTGAGAGGTTCGGATCATGAGATGGGTCAGGCTCTACTCCAATTTCGGCCCGCTGTCCGGTCAGCGTGACCTCCGTTATTGTGCTACTGCTGCATCCTCGGCCTCTTAATATTTCTTTTCCTGCAATTACATAAAAATATTGAATAAGAAAAAATATTTGGTTATACAAATAGATTATCAAAAAATAAATTACATATACAGCAATAATAAATCCTAAATTTCATTTTAATATGTATTCATTATAATTTTAAATATTTATTAGTATATTTTTTATATAAATATTAATTACAAAATAAATAATTAGTCAGACAAATATAATATTAATAATTTACTTTTAATAAAAAAAATATAATCTTATAAAAAGTAGTAAAAATTTAAATACAAAAAATTATTATTTAGAAATAAATTTTACATTGTTTTTGAAACATTTTAGGTTTTGTAATTATATTTTAATTTATATCTATCATATTAATAATAGTTTATTAATTTATGTTTTTATAATTAATATTATATCTATCAATAAAATTATTTATATTTAGTTTATATTATATATAATTATAATGATTATTATTACTAAATATTTTATTCACATTTTAAAAAAATTTAAAAATTATTATATTTTCAGATGATATAACCTTTGAAAATGTGATAAAATAACAAAAATAATTTTTTTTGTAATTTCATTGTTTAAATAAATCCTATAAACCACTAAATGCCTAAATACTTAAATCAATAACTCCTAAATCTTGAAATCCATAAATAGATAATCATTTTAAGCCATTATACCCTAAATAATATATAATAAATCTCAATATTAATTTTTTTCATTATAATTTAAAATATTCATTTTAATTATTTATTCACTTTTTTATATAATTATTAATTACAGAATAAATTGTGTTAGACAAATATAATTTATATAATTATTTTTCATTAAAAAAATATAGATAAACTTATTAAAAGAAAAAAAATTCAAAATAAAAAATTATTATATAGTAATATATTTTGTTTTTTTTCTTAATCATTTTAGGTTTTGTAAATATATTTAAATTGATATTTATCTTATTAATAATAGATTATTAATTTATTCTTTGTTCATTATTAGAATATTTATCAAAAAAAATATTTATATTGAATTTATATGATATATAAATATAATGATTATTATGACTAAATATTGTATTCACTTTTGAAAAAAATTTAAAAATTATTATATTTTTAAAGGTTATAAACTTTGAAAATATCAAAAAATTAGAAAAATAATTTTTTTGATATTTTTTTTAAATAACACCTATAAACCACTAAATGCATGCATAGTTAAATCAGTAAACTCCTAAACCCCGTAATGCCAAAATACATAAACCATTAAACCGCTATATACTACTTAATAATTAATAAATCTAATTTTTAATTCTATTTATTATAATTTTACATATTAATTTTAATTATTTATTAGTTAATTTTTTTAAAAATATTTATTACAAAATAAATTATGAGTGCGACAAATATAATTTAAAAAATATATATGCTTATAAAAGAAGTAAAAATTTAAAATTTAAAAATTGTTATCCAGAAATATATTTAACTATAATTTTGAATCAATTTGGGTGTTGTAATTATTTTTTAATTAATATATATCTTAATATCAATAGTTTATAAATTTAATTTTGATCATTATAATAATATATATCAATAAAATTCTTTATATTTAATTTATATGATATATAATTATTAATATTATTATAACTAAGTATTGTATTCACATTTTAAAAATTTTAAATATTATTATATTTTCAAAGGTTATAATCTATGGAAATAAGAAAAAATTATAGAAATTTTTTTTTATATTTTATTTTTTTTAATAAAACGTATAAACCACTAAAAGCCTAAAAACATAAATTGCAAAAAATCCTAAATTAAAAAACTTGTAAATACTTAATCCATTAAACTAGTATACATTAATAATAAATAATAAATTTCATTTTAAATTTTATTCAGTATAATTTTAAATTTTTATTTTAAAAAGTTATCAGTTTATTTTTATAGAAATATTAATTACAAAATAAATTATTAGTGAGAAATAACTAATTTAAATTAAACCGGTATCCATAAATAATAAATAATAGATCTCATTTTTTTTCATTATAATTTTAAATATTTATTTTAATTATGTATTTGTTTATTTTTATAAATATAATAATTACAAAATAAATTATGAGTTAGACAAATATAATTTATATAAATTATTTTTTATCAAAAAAATATACATAAACTTTTTAAAAGAAAAAAAAATTCAAAACAAAAAATTATTATATAGTAATTTATTTTGCTTTGCTTCTGAATCATTTTATGTTTTGTAATTTTATTTTAATTGATATCTATCTTAATATAATAAATTATTAATTTATTTTTTGATCATTATTAGAATATTTATCAATAAAATTATTTATATTGAATTTATATGATATATAAATATAATGATTATTATAACTAAATATTATATTTACATTTCAAAAAAATTTAAAAATTATTATATTTTTAAAGGTTATCATCTTTGAAAATGAGATAAAATCACAAAAATAATTTTTTAATGTTATTTTATTGTTTATATAAAACCTATAAACTACTAAATGCCTAAATGCTTATATTATTAAACTCCTAAACCCCAAAACCCTTAAATACTTAAACATTTAAACCATATTTAAAGGTTAAGTATTTATAAATAATAAATAAATATCTATCAATAAATAATAGTTTATTAATTTATTTTTTGATCATTATTATATTTATATTTTTATTTAGTTTATTAATATCTATCAATAAAATTATTTATTTTTAATTTACTTGATATATAATTATTAAATTTATTATAACTAAATATTCTATCCACATTTGAAAAAAATTTAAAAATTATTATATTTATAAAGTTTATAACCATCAAAATTGATAAAAAATTCGAAAATAATTTTTTTTGTTATTTCATTATTTAAATAAAACATATAAACTACTAAATGCCTAAAGACTTAAATCACTAAACTCCTTAACTCATAATTACTTAAACCATTTAACCGGCATACCCTAAATAATTAATCATAAATCTCATTTTTATTTGTATTCATTATAATTTTAATATTCATTTTAATTATTTATTTGTTTATTTTTATAGAAATATTAATTGCAAAATAAAATTATGAATGAGACAAATATAATTTAAATAATTTATCTTCATCAAAAAAATTTATAAGCTTATAAAAAGAATAAAAAATTTAAAAATAAAAGTTTATTATTTAGTAATACTTTGATTTTGAATCATTTTAGGTTTTGCAAATATATTTTAATTAATAACTATCTTATTAATAATAGTTTATTAATCTATTTTAAGATCAACATTATAATATCAATCAATAAAATTATTTATATTGAATTTACATGATATTTAATTTTTATGATTTTTATAATTAAATATTGTATTTACATTTGAAAAAATTAAAAATTATAATATTTTCAATAGTTATAACCATGAAAATAAAAAAAATCATAAAAATAATTTTTTAGTTATTTAAAAATTTCAATAAAACCTATAAACCACAAAATACCTAAATAATTAAATTACTAAACTCCTAAACCTTGATACTACTGCAGTACACACACATAGCGACGGATCATAGTACACACGTGCACATATCTTATCCATTTTGGTGTAGCATTAAGAGGGGCCAGCAAGTCTTGGAAGCAGCCAGAACTATGGGCCACCACCTTGTAGAGGGCCCCGATAGCAAGCCAGGATGATAACATTCAGATAAGTGACGAGACTGAATAAAGTGGTTGGGAGTAAACTCAGGAGTAGCTAGTAATAGGTCTCACTAGCCCTATCAGGCAGCATAGAGGGCCACCCAACCATCGCCCAACATGAGTAGCAGGTAATCCATGATTAATTGGAAAGTCGGTAAAATACGAAGCATCACCAAGCAGGGCCAGTAAGCAATGGAGTCCAGACCAGCCATACGGGAGCGAAAGATTCAAACTTTTAGTTTATCTTTGTAGTCTTATTTGTATTTTAAACTTTGTATGCACCATGTACTCGTAGAGACGGATCATGACATACTCACACACAAAATCTTGTCATTTCTCTATGTAGCATGCAATGAGGGAAATAGGACCCATTAGTATCTCTAAGTGGAGGCTACTAATGCATTTTTTAAATACATATTAGGAGATGCTACACTCCCAAGAGTAGAAGACCCATCTTTATAGCATTTTGTAATTTTACTTGTACTCTAGCTTGGTTGTACACATAGATAATTAGACTATGAGATGGACCTCATCACACATGCACACTGATGCATGCATATTTTTTGATATTTTGTCTTATGCAACATACAACCACTTCTTGGAGCTCTAAGAGTAAGCATTCTAACCCAGGAGATACTCTTTTGAAAATCATTGGAGCAAATGAATGTGGAATATGAAGGTGAGAATGAATTGACAAAGTGTCGTAGTTATGGACTTGTGGATTTATGGGTATTCAGTTTTGCATGTATTCCATTGCATAGCAATGACATAGGCAAACGCTTGATGCTGCATTTCACAAACATGCACAATATTATTTTTGCATAGTTTTAATATGGTGCATCATTCAGGTTCCTCCAAAAGGTTTGGACAAATCTGAATTGAAAGGATGCAGTTTGCATAATGACTCAATGCCAACTCTGAAGTCTGGGAATGCCAGGTGATTTTAGTTATATTTTTATGGTTGGAATTATTAGGCATTATGTTTTTTATGTATTTTATTCATAGAATCATTAAGGTGTATATGATTTGGTGGGCTGGCCTAATTTGGTCAACTTTTTAGTCTGTTGTAAGTTGTGTTCCTAAATGATAAATAAAGTGTGTATTTTCTAAAAAAAACAAAAAAAAACCATAAAACGTAAACTTTAAATCCTAAACCGTAAAGCATAAACTATATCCCTGGTCCATAAACCCTAAATCCTAAATATCATGTTTTGCACTTTTATAATCAAATGACTAAGTAATAAACAATAAATCCTAAATACTTAAATGAATAACTTCTAAATCTCGAAGATCCTAAATAGATAATTTTTTTAATCATATATATCCTAAATAATAAACAATAAATCTCATTTTTATTTTTTTCATTATAATTTTAAATATTCATTTTAATTATTTATTTGTTTATTTTTAAATAAATATTAATTACAAAATAAATTATGAGTTAGATAATTATAATTTATATAAATTATTTTTCATAAAAAAAATATAGATAAACTTATTAAAAAATTAAAAACAAAAAATTATTATATAATAATATAATTTGCTTTGCTTCTAAATCCTTATTGGTTTGTAATTATATTTTAATTGATATCTATCGTATTAAAAATAGATTATTAATTTATTTTTTGATCATTATTAGAATATTTATCAATAAAATTGTTTTTATTGAATTTATATGATATTTAAATATAATGATTATTATAACTATTTATTGAATTCACTTTTGAAAAAAAATTTAAAATTATTATATGTTCAACGTTTATAACCTTTTAAAATGTGAAAAAATAAAAAAAACATATTTTTTAATATTTCATTATTTAAATAAAACCGATAAACCACTAAATGCCTAAACACTTAATTCAATAACTCATAAATCTCTAAAACCCTAAATAATAAATAATAATTCTTTTGAACCGGCATCCCTATATAATAAATAATAAATCTCAATATTATTTTTTTCATTATAATTTTAAATATTCATTTTAATTATTTATTTGTTTATTTTTATATAAATATTAATTACAAAATAAATTATGAGTTAGACAAATTTAATTTATATAAATTATTTGTCATCGAAAAATATAGATAAACTTATAAAAAGAATAAAAAATTTTAAAACTAAAATTTATTATATAGCAATTTATTTTGCTCTCCTTCTAAATCATTTTAGATTTTATTATTATATTTTAATTGATATCTATCTTATTAATAATTATTTATTAATTTATTTATTGATCATTATTAGAATATTTATCAATAAAATTGTTTATATTGAAATTATAAGATATATAAATATAATGATTATTATAACTAAATATTGAATTCACTTTTAAAAAAAATTTAAAAATTATTATATTTTGAAGGTTATAACCTCTGGAAATATGAAAAAGTAATAAAAATAAATTTTATGTTATTTTATTTTTTAAATAAAACCTATAAACCACTAAATGCATACACAGTTATATCAGTAAACTCTTAAACCCCGTAATGCCTAAATACATAAACCATTAAACCGATAAAACTACTTAATAAATTGAATTTATATTTCAATTTATTATTATTTTAAATATTCATTTTAATTATTTATTAGTTTATTTTTATAAAAATTTTTATTAGAAAATAAATTATGAGTGCGACACATATAATTTAAATAATTTATTTTTAATCAAAGAATATATATACGCTTATAAAGAAGTAAAAATTTAAAAATTAAAAATTATTATCTAGTAATATATTTACTTTAATTTTGAATCAATTTGGGATTTATTTTAAATATTTTTTAATTAATATCTATCTTTATATTAATAGTTTATTAATTTAATTTTTTATCATTATTATAATATATCAATAAAATTATTTTATATTGATTTATATCATATATAATTATTAATATTATTAAAACTAAATATTATGTTCACATTCAAAAATTTTAAATTAATTTATTTTAATGGTTATATACTTTGAAAATCAGAAAAAATCTAAATAAAAATTTTATATTTTATTATATAAATAAAACCTATAAACCACTAAATGCATAAAAACATAAATTGATAAACTCGTTAACGACAAAACTCCTAAATAATCA
>JAREIK010001065.1:0-78003 GCA_029783825.1 Sapria himalayana | reverse complement strand
GATATAACAAAAAATTTATTTTTTGTTATTTTTTCTAATTTTTGAAGGTTATAACCTTTGAAAATATAACAATTTTTAAAAATTTTTTAAATGTGAATACTTTATTTAGTAATGATAATAATAATTATTATATATCATATAAATTCAATATAAACAATTATATTGATAGATATTATATTAATGATCAAAAAATAAATTAATAAACTAATATAAATAAGATAGATATTATTTAAAATATATTTATAAAATCTAAATTTATTCAAAATCAAAGTAAAATAAATTACTAAATAATAATGTTTTTGTTGTTTTGCTTCTTTCTATAAGTTTATATTTTTTGTTATTAAAAGTATATAATTTAATTTATATTTGTCTTCCTCATAATATATTTTGTAATTTATAATATAATATAAATAAACAAAAAAATAATTAAAATGAATATTTAAAATTATAAATAATACAAATAAAAGTGTGATTTATTATTTATTATTCAGGATATACAATTTTAATTGTTTACGTATTTAGGTATTTTGGGGTTTAGTGATTTAAGTGTTTATGCCTTTAGTGATTTATAGTTTTTATTTAAAGAATGAAAAAACAAAAAATTTAATTTTTTGTTTTTTTTTTAATTTTTGATGGTTATAAACTTTGAAAATATAATAATTTTTAATTTTTTTTAATGTGAATATAATATTTAGTTATAAAAATCTTAATAATTATATATAATGTAAACTAAATATAAATAAATTTATTAATAGATATTATAATAATTTTCAATAAATAATTAATAAACTATTATTAAAAAGAATCATATAAATTAAAATATAAATGCAAAATCTAAAGTGGTACAAAATAAAAATAAAATATTTTACTAAATAATAAATTTTTGTTTTTAAAATTGTTCCTATTTTTATAGGCTTATTTTTTTTTTGATGAAATATAAATTATTTAAATTATATCTATCTCACTAATAATTTATTTTGTAATTAATATTTCTATAAAAATAAACTGATAAATAATTAAAATAAAAATTTAAAATTATACTGAATAAAAATTAAAATTAGATTAATGATTTATTATTAATGTATACCAGATTAATAGTTTTGAGATTTAAATTTTTCTTAAATGTGAATATAATATTTAGTTATAATATTATTAATAATCATACATCATATAAATTCAATATAAACAATTTTATTGATAGTTATTATAATAATGATCAAAAATTAAATTAATAAACTATTAATAATAAGATAGATATTCATTAAAAAATATTTACAAAACTCAAATTGATACAAACTTAAAGTAAAATATATTACTGAATAATAATTTTAATTTTTAAATTTTACTTCTTTTATAAGCGTATATATATTTTTTGATTAAAAATAAATTATTTAAATTATATTAGTCTTAATCATAATTTATTTTGTAATAAATATTACTATAAATATAAACTAATATTAAATGAATATTTAAAATTATAATAAATAGAAATAAAAATTAGATTTATTAATTATTATGTATTTTATAGTGGTTTAATGGATTATGTATTTAGGTATTATGGTATTTAGGAGTATATTGATTTAATTGTGTATGTATTTAGTGGTTTATAGGTTTTATTTAAAATAATAAAATAACAAATAATTTATTTTTTTTATTTTTTGATATTTTCAAAGGTTATAACCTTTGAATATATAATAATTTTTAAATTTTTTTCAAATGCGAATTCAATATTTAGTTATAATAATCATTATATTTATATATCATATAAATTCAATATAAACAATTTTAGTGATTAATATTCTAATAATGATCAAAAAATAAATTAATAATCTATTATTAATAAGATAGATATGAATTAAAATATATTTACAAAACATAAAATGATTCATAAGCAAACCAAAATATATTACTATATAATAATTTTTTGTTTTGTAATTTTTTTTATTTTAAAATGTTTATCTATATTTTTTTGATTAAAAATAATTTACATAAATTATATTTGTCTAACTGAATTTATTTTTTAATTAATATTTATATAAAAATAAACAAATAAATAATTAATATGAATATTTAAAATTATAATGAAAAAAAATGAGATTTATTTTTTATTATTTATTATTTAGGGTATACCGGTTTAATTTAAATTATATCTATCACACTAATAATTTAATTTGTAATTAATATTTCTTTAAAAATAAACTGATAAATAATTAAAATATAAATTTAAAATTATATTGAATAAAGATTAAAATGAGATTTATGATTTATTATTAATGTATACGAATTTAGTAGTTTAAGTATTTAAAGGTTTTGTCGTATAGGTGTTTAGTGATTCATGTTTTTAGGCATTTAGTGGTTTATAGGTTTTATTTAATCAATAAAATAACAAAAAAAAATTTTGTAATTTTTTATCATTTTCATAGGTTATAACCATTGAAAATATAATAATATTTAAAATTTTTAGATAGGTGAATACAATATTTAGGTATAATAATTATAATAATTATATATCATATAAATACAATACAAACAATTTTATTGATAGATATTATAATAATGATCAAAAATTAAATTAATAAATTATTAATAATAAGATAGATATTAATTAAAAAATATTTACAAAACCAAAATTGATTCAAAATTAAAGTAAAAAATATTATTGTATAATAATTTTTAATTTTTAAATTTTTACTTCTTTTATAAGCGTATTTTTTTTTATTTAAAAAAAATTATTTAAATTATATTTGTCGCACTCATAATATATTTTGTAATAAAAATTTATATAAAAATAAACTAATAAATAATTTAAATGAATATTTAAAATTATAATAAATTGAAATAAAAATTATATTTCTTAATTATTAAGTAGTACATAGCGGTTTAATGGTTTACATATCTAGGCATTATGGGCTTTAAAAGTTTACTGATTTAACAGTGTATGCATTTAGTGATTTATAGGTTTTATTTAAAAATTAAAATAACAAAATACTTATTTTTATATTTTCAAAGGTTATAACCTTTGAAAATATAATAATTTTTAATTTTTTTTCAAATGTAAATATAATATTTAGTTATAATAACTTATAATTATAAGTCATTTTAATTGAATATAATTAATTTTTTTGTTCGATATTATAAAATGATCAAATAATAAATTAATAAACTATTATTAAAAAGATTGATCGCAATTAAAATATAATCGCAAAACCTATATATAATGATTCAAAATCAAAGTAAAATATATTACTAAATAATAATTTTTTGTTTTTAAATTTTAACTTGTTTATATAAATTATTTTTTTAAATTATTAAAAATAAACTAATAAAAATAAACTATTATTAAAATTATATTTAATAATTATTAAATATTAAATATAAATTATTAAAAATAAATTATTATTTTTATTAAAATTATTAAAATTATATTTTAAAAATAAAATATTAAAATTATTTTTTTTGATTAAAAATAAATTATTAAAATTATATTTGACTCACTCATTATTTATTTTGTGATTGATATTTCTATAAAAATAAACTAATAAATAATTAAAATGAATATTTAAAATTATAATGAATACAAATTAAAATGAGATTTATGATTTATTATATATGGTATACCAGTTTAATGGTTTGATTATTTAGGAGTTTTGTCATTTAGGAGTTTAGAAATTTATGTTTTTAGGTATTTAGTGGTTTATAGGTTTTGTTTATATAATAAAAATTTAAAATTATTTTTTTGATTTTTTCTGATTTTCAAAGTTTATAATTTTAGAAAATAAAATATTTTTTAAAATTTTTTGTAATGTGAATACAATGTATAATTATATAAAACTTACTAATAATATATGATATAAATTCAATATAAATAATTTTAATGATAGATATTATAATAATGATCAAAAATTAAATTAATAAACTATTATTAATAATATAAATATTAATTAAAATATATTTACATAACACAAAATTATTCAAAACCAAATCAAAATATATTACTAAATAATAATATTTAATTTTTAAAAATTTCCTTCTTTTTATAAGCTTATATTTTTTTTATTAAAATAAATTATTTAAATAATATTTTGTATTACTCGAAATTTATTTAGTAATTAATTTTTCTAAAAAATTAAACTATAAATAATTTAAATGAATATTTAAAATTATAATAAATAGAAAAAAATAAGATTTATTATTTATTAATTAGTATATAGCTGTTAAAAGGTTAATGTATTCAGGGGTTTCAGGATATATGAGCTTACAGATTTAAGTAAGTAAGCATTTAATGATCTATAGGTTTTATTTAAAAAATGAAATAACAAAAAATTTATTTTTATTATTTTTTCTAATTTTATAAGGTTATAACCTTTGAAAATATAATAATTTTTAACTTTTTTTTTCAAAAGTGAATACAATATTTAGTCATAATAATCATAATATTTATATTTCATATAAATTCAATATAACAAATTTTATTGATAAATATTCTAAAAATGATCAAAAAAGAATAAATAATCTATTATTAATAAGATTGATATCAATTAAAATATAATCACAAAACCTAAAATGATTCAGAAGAAAAGTAAAATATATTACTGTATAATAATTTTTTATTTTGAATTTTTTTTTTCTTTTAAAAAGTTTATCAATAATTTTTTGATGAAAAATAATTTATATAAATTATATTTGTCTAACTCAATTTATTTGTATTAATATTTATATATAAATAAACAAATAAATAATTAAAATGAATATTTTAAATTATCATGAAAAAAAAATGAGATTAATTATTTATTATTTATTATTTAGGGACACTGGTTTTATTTTAATTAGATATTTCTAACTAATAATTTATTTTGTTATTTATATATCTATAAAATAAATTGAGAAATAATTAAAATAAAAATTTAAAATTATACTGAATAAAAATTAAAATGAGATTTATAATTTATTATTAATGTATACCAGTTTATTGGGTTAAGTATTTAGATATTTTGTCATTTGAAAATTTAGCGATTTATGTTTTTACGCATTTAGTGGTTTATAGGTTTTATTTAAACAATAAAATAATAATAAAAATTTTATAATTTTTTCTCATTTTCATATGATATAACCTTTGAAAATATAATAATATTTAAAATTTTTTTAAATGTAAATAATTTATTTTAGTTATAATACTATTAATAATTATATATCATATAAATTCAATATAAACAATTTTATTGATAGATATTATAATAATAATCAAAAATTAAATTAATAAATTGTTAATAAAAAGATAGAAATTAATTAAAAAATATTTACAAAACCCAAATTGATTCAAAATTAAAGTAAAATATATTACTTGATAATAATTTTAAATTTTTAAATTTTTATCTTATTTATATGCGTATATATATTTTTTCATTAAAAATAAATTATTTTAATTATATTTGTAGCACTCATAATTTATTTTGTAATAAATATTTCTATAAAAATAAACTAATATATAATTAAAATGAATATTAAAAATTATAATAAATAGAAATAAAAATTAGATTTATTATTTATTATGTATTATATATCGGTTAATGGTTACTATATTTAGGCATTATGGTGTCTATGAGTTTACTTATTTAACTATGTATACATTTAGTAATTTATAAGTTTTATTTAAAAAATAAAAAAACAAAATTTATTTTTATTATTTTTTGACATTTTCAATGGTTATAACCTTTGAAAATAAACTGATAAATAATTAAAATGTATATTTAAAATTATAATGAATACTAATAAAACTGAGATTTATGATTTATTTTTTAGACTATACTAATTTAATGTTTTTAAGTATTTATGGGCTTCGGGGTTTAATTTAGTCATTTTAGTATTTAGTCATTTAGTGGTTTATAGGTTTTATATAAAAAATAAAATTACAAAAATTTTATTTTTGTTATTTTTTATCATTTTTGAAGGTTATAACCTTTGAAAATTAAATAATTTTTAATTTTTTTTTTGAAAAGTTAATACAATATGAAGTTATAATAATCATAATAATTATATATAATATAAATTCAATATAAACTATTTTATTGATATTTATTATAATAATGATCATAAAAAAGTATTAACCAATTATTAATAAGATAAATATTGTTTAAAATATATTTGCAAAACCTAAAATGGCTCAAAATCAAAGTGAAATATTTTACTAAATATTAATTTTAAATTATTAAATTTTTGTATCAATTTATAAGCCTATATATTTTTTGATGAAAAATAAATTATTTAAATTATATATGTCTCACTAATAATTAATTTTTTAATTTATATTTCTAAAAAATTAAACTAATAAATAATTAAAATGTATATTTAAAATTATAATGAATACTAATAAAAAATGAGATTTATTATTTATTATTTAGGGTATAACTATTTAATTGTTTATATTTTTTGTGGTGTTGGGGTTATGGAGTTTATTGATTTATATGTTTACACATTTTCGTGTTTATAGGTTTTATTTAATCAATGAAATAACAAAAAATTTACTTTTATGAATTTTCATGATTTTCAAAGGTTATAACCTTTGAAAATATAATAATTTTTTAATAGTTCCAAAATATGAATACAATACTTAGCTATAATATTTTCTTAATTATTATATTTGTTGTAGATTCAATATAAAAAATGTATTAATATATATTATAATAATGATCAAAAAATATATTAATAAATGATTATTAATAAAATAGATATTAATTAAAATATATTTGCAAAACCCAAAATAATTCAAAATCAAAGTAAATTATATTACTAAAAAAAATTTTAAATTTTTGAAATTTTGTTTATTTTCATAAGCTTATTTTTTGTTCATAAAAAATAATTTATTTAAATTATATCTGTCTCACTCATTATTTATTTTGTAATTAATATTTCTATAAAAATAAACCAAAAAATAATTAAAATGGATATTTAAAATTATAATGAATACAAATAAAAATGCAATTTATTATTTATTATAAAGGTTATATAGGTTTAATGGTTTAAGTATTTAGTGGGTTTTGGGGTTTAGTAGTCTAGAGATATAAATGTTTAGGCATTTAGTGGTTTTAAAGTTTTATTTAAATAATAAAATAATAAAATTATAAAATAATTATTTTTATGATTTTTTATCATTTTTTAAGTTTATAACCTTTGAAAATCTAATAATTTTTAAATATTTTTCAAATGTAAATATAATATTAGTTATAATAACTTAATAATTATAAGACATTTTAATTGAATATAAGTAATTTTATTGTTCGATATTATAAAAATGATCAAATAATAAATTAATAAACTATTATTAATAAGATTGATAGCAATTAAAATATAATTGCAAAACATATATATAATGATTCAAAATCAAAGAAAAATATATTACTAAATAATAATTTTTTGTTTTTAAATTTTTACTTCTTTATATAAGCTTATTTTTTTTGATTAAAAATAAAGTATTAAAAGTATATTTGTCTCACTCATTATTTATTTTGAGATTGATATTTCTATAAAAAATAAACTAAAAAATAATTAAAATGAATATTTAAAATTATAATGAATACAAATTAAAATGAGATTTATGATTTATTATATATTGTATACCAGTTTAATGGTTTGATTAATTATAAGTTTTGTCGTTTAGGAGTTTAGCAATTTATGTTTTTAGGCATTTAGTGGTTTATGGGTTTTATTTATATAATAAAAATTTAAAATTCTATTTTTGATTTTTTCTAATTTTCAAAGGTTATAAACTTTGAAAATAAAATAAATATTTAAATTTTTTGAAATGTAAATACCATGTATAATTATATTAATCTTATTTATTATATATCATATAAATTCAATATAAATAATTTTAATGATAGATATTATAATAATGATCAAAAATTAAATTAATAAACTATTATTAATATTATAAATATTAATTAAAATATATTTAAATAACTCAAAATGATTCAAAATCAAATCAAAATATATTACTAAATAATAATATTTAATTTTTTAATTTTTTCTTCTTTTTATAATCTTATATTATTTTTTATTAAAATAAATTATTTAAATAATATTTGTATCACTCAAAATTTATTTTGTAATTAATTTTTCTAAAAAATTTGAACTATAAATAATTAAAATGAATATTTAATATTATAATAAATAGAAATAAAAATGAGATTTATTATTTATTAAGTAGTAAGTACATGTTAAAGGTTTATGTATTTAGGGGTTTTGGGGTTTATGAGCTTACTGATTTAAGAAAGTAAGCATTTAATTATCTATAAATTTTATTTATATAATTAAATAACAAAAAATTTATTTTTATTATTTTTTCTCATTTTTAAGGTTATAACCTTTGAAAATATAATAATTTTAAAATTTTTTTCAAAAGTGAATTCAATATTTAATTATAATATAAATTAAAATAAATTCAATATAAACAGTTTTATTGATAGATATTCTAATAATGTTTAAAAAATAAATTAATAATCTATTATTAAAAAGATAGATATCAATTAGAATATAATTACAAAACCTAAAATGATTTAGAAGCAAAGCAAAATATATTACTATATAATAATTTTTTATTTTGAAATTTGTTTTTCTTTTAAAAAGTTTATCAATAATTTTTTGATGAAAAATAATTTATATAAATTATATTTGTCTAACTCAATTTATTTTGTATTAATATTTATATATAAATAAACAAATAAATAATTAAAATGAATATTTAAAATTATAATGAAAAAAAATGAGATTTATTATTTATTATTTAGGGACACCGGGTTTATTTTAATTAGATCTTTCTCACTAATAATTTATTTTGTTATTTATATATCTATAAAATAAAATGATAGATAATTAAAATAAAAATTTAAAATTATACTGAATAAAAATTAAAATGAGATTTATGATTTATTATTAATGTATACCAGTTTAATGATTTAAGTATTTAGAGGTTTTATCGTTAGGAGTTTAGTAATTTATGTTTTTAGGCTTTTAGTGGTTTATATGTTTTATTTAAAAAAATAAAATAACAAAAAAAAATTATATAATTTTTATCATTTTCATAGGTTATAACATTTGAAAATATAATAATATTTAAAATTTTTTGAAATTTTAATACATTATTTTGTTATAAAAATATTAATAATTATATATCATATAAATTTAATATAAATAATTTTATTGAAAGATATTATAATAATGATCAAAAATTAAATTTATAAACTATTAAATTAATATAGATATTAATTAAAAAATATTTACAAAACCCAAATTGATTCAAAATTAAAGTAGTATATTACTTGATAATAATTTTTAATTTTTAAATTTATACTTCTTTTATAAGCATATATTTTTATTAGATAAATAATAATATTATTTAAATTATATTTGTCCTACTTATAATTTATTTTGTAATAAATATTTCTAAATAAATACACTATTAAAAAATTAAAATGAATATTTAAAAATATAATAAATTACAATAAAAATTAGATTTATTAATTATTAAGTATTATTTAGCAGTTTAATGGTTTATGTATTTATGCATTACGGGGTTAAAAAGTTTACTGATTTAACTTTATATGCATTTAGGAGGGCTGCTCACTGGACTCATAGATTCGTGATCTGACCCGAAGTCTTGCCCCGAAAGAATCGGGACTGAGAAAATCCATTGACTTTGACTTTTCCCACCGGTTCTGTCACATATTTTTTCTTTTGGGACGGTTCAAGATCTTAAGCAATATCCATCCAGAAAACAATCCCATCCTAAAAAACTGATACTAGAACTAGGAATATATATATATATAACATGAAAATGCCACCAATTCCATTACCACACATCCAATTCCGACGCACTTATTACTGTTCCGATGAGTTCCAGGCCGCCTCACGCCGTTCCAGCCATGTTCAGTTAGGCCCAGCCCTTGTCCGTCGCACTTATGGTTGCCTCCACCGTGTCTTAGATGCCACCAGCCTTTTAGTTTCTTTTTCTGACGAGAATTGAGTGATTAATTATTATTATTATTATGTGTCTCACTCAGTTTTGTAGAGTTTGCTTGTTTGAAATATTTACATGTATTTCTGCTTAAAATATCATATTATTTAATGGAAATGAAGATGGAACAATCTAGCGGTAAACGAAAAATACAATAAATTGAAGATGATCACATCTCAAATGATCAAAGTACTGGTAAAACTAATCATCATCCTCTCACGAACCCTCCTATTGTTACGGCAGGTTCTTCAACTCCAATTATAAAAGAAAGTCAAGGTACATTTGAACCTCAAGCTCATAAAAAGTATAAGTCTGCTATTTGGGAAACATATAAGACATTAGTTGATTTAGAGGGAAATGAAATTGATAGGGAGCTTGTATATGGTGCAGAAAAGAATACTTGGCAAAAAGTGATCAAGGTACTTCGGGTTTATGGAATTACTTGAGAAAGACTTGTAAGAAATTTCCACACAAAAAAGAATTAATAGAAGCTCACAAAGGTAAAGACAAGTCAAAATCTTTGTTGAGTTTCACTAAAGATACTAGTTCAAAGGATAACAAATTAACTTGTTGGCAATTTGATCAACAACTAGTTAGGGTGGCTTTGGTGAAAATGATCATAAAAGATGAATTGCCTTTTGTTTTGTTGAGAGGGATGAGTTTAAGGAGTTTTGTTAAGTTAGTGTGCCTCAATTTAAAATTCCATTTTGGGACTCCACACCGAGGGATTATTTTTCTTTGTTTGTGAAGGAAAAGAAGAAATTATTAGATAGCATATCATCTCATTATTGTAAAGTTTTATTGACTACCGACACTTGGACTAGCATTCAAAATTTGTCTTATATATGTTTGACTGTTCATTTCATTGATTCTAAATGGAATATGCATAAAAGGCTTTTGAACTTTTGTGTAATTAAAAGTCATTATGGAGTTAATATTAGAAATGCTATTTAGTTTGCATGAATGAATGAGGTTTGAGAAAGTTGATGTTCATTACAGTTGACAATGCATCAAATAATGAAGTTGCAGTTGAACAATTGAAAAAAAGGCTTTTGAAGAAAGGTTGTACCTTTGAGAGGCGAGCATTTTCATATGAGATGTTGTGCTCATATCCTAAACTTAATTGTTAGAGATGGCATTGCAGTAGTTGAGGGTGCTATTCAAAAAATTAGAGGTGTGGTGAAATATGGGAGGAGCAGTCATAAAAGATTAGATATGTTTAAGTTATGTGCTGAAGAAGCAAACTTGACATATGGATCTTCATTGCAATTAGATTGTCATACAAGATGGAATTCAACTTATTTGAAGCCACAAATTGATAAAAATATCAAAAAGAATTTGATAAGTTGGAGTACATAGACAAAATGTTTTTGAAAGAGTTTGGTTCAAACTATCTAACTGAGAGAGAAGGAACAAACGCCAAAATTTTGGCTCATTTCTTGAAAACTTTTTATGAGGTAACTTATAAATTTTCTGGTTAATAATATTTTACTCTAGTGTTTATTTTCCTCAGATTATTCGAATTTTGAAAAAAATTTAGCTTTGTGAAAATAGTAGAGAAACAATGGCCTCCGAAATTGGTATGAAAATGATGCATAAATTAAACAAATATTGGGGTTCTCTTCAGTCAACAAATATTTTGCTTTTTGTAGCAGTAGTGTTGGATCCTTGATATATGCTCAAATATCTCAAGGTTAAGTACAATTAGCATTATGGAGAGGAATTGGCTAAAAATTTGGTGAAAAAGGTTATAAATGCTTTAAATGAGTTGATAGATGATTATAAAGATTTAAATGAAGCTGAATCAAAAGAAGATGATTTCTCTTCTATTGCATTGAAGAAAAATGATGATTTCTTTGATGGTAGTGATACTTATGTTGATGATTTTTTTTGTTGAATTGGAGAAAGAAGAAGAAGTTGCAGCTTAGGAAGAGTTGGATAAGGACTTGGAGGACAAACCTGAAAAAAAATAGAATTGATTTTGATCTTCTAAACTGGTGGAAGGTAAATGAGGTTAGGTATCCTTCTTTGATAAATGTAGTAAGGGATGTATTTGCTATCCAAGCACCTACTATGGCCTACGAATCTACATTTAGCAATGGGGGGAGAACTTTAGATAAATTTATGATCTTTAACACCTATTACAGCTGAAGTTCTCATATGTCTACGAGATTGGTTGAGAAGCTCAAACAAACCTATTGAAATTGAAGAATTAGTTCAATACCTTGATGATAATGAATCAGGTTAGTATACAAATCTTGTAAATTTTAATTTCACTTTTACTTATTTTGTTCATTCAATTTAATAAAAATATGGTTCAATTACAATTTTCACAGGGGTCACAAGATCCAAATATTTTTCCAACTATAGTTGGTCAACTAAATTTGGAATTGCTGTTTTAAATTTAATAAGATAATATTTTGTTTTTTTATTACCCTTTCATCTTAGAAATTTATATCTACATGATTAACACATTTTCATCTTTGGTTGTCCTTCTACAGTGGAGGATGAAAAGGGAGGAGTTGTAGAAGAGATTATTAATTGGGTTTGGATTTTTGTTGTTGTTCCGGGACGGACCTTTGAAATGATTATTATCATGATTATTATTAGTTGTATTTTTTTGTTATATTAAGCTGCCTAATTTTAGAAATTACTTAAGTAGTAATTGATGCTACCAATGTTTGTGGTCATCTTTAGCTATTCCTTAATATTATTAGTAATTGTTTAAAAAATGTAGTATTGCTATTATGGTTAACTTTCACTCAGCTAAACAAAGCCAACTTGTAAAAAAACAAAAAACCAAATTAAGCAAATAACTCGGTCCCATTCTATTTAACATTTCTATCCTTTTCTACACATCAAAGCTTTTGACAAGGTAATGGAACTCGTTTGCGGTATTGAAACTAATAGACAATACAAAATTGGCCCAATTTGTGTTCGAAAGATACATAAATAAGGAATGATAAATGGTACAACAAAAGGTTTCGATATGAACTTAATTGGCTAGTTTGGAAAAAATAAATTGAAAAAAAAATGTCTAAACTCCGTTACGTCCTAAAACCATTTTGTCCTACCCAGAATCCCCGATCTCCGTGCCATCCAATCTCGATATTTTGAACCTATGGGATGGGTCCGGATCTTCAAAAATAATCTCCAAACTGTGGAAACGGACTAGAGATTTATAATCCCCATCACGTCCCGTCCCATGAGCACCCCTAGCATTTAGTGGTTTATAGGTTTTATTTAAAAAATAAAATAACAAATAATTTTATTTTTATTATTTTTTTATATTTTCAAAGGTTATAACCTTTGAAAATATAATAATTTTTAAATTTTTTTAAAATGTGAATACAATATTTAGTTATAATAATCATTATATTTATATATTATATAAATTCAATATATAAAATTTTATTGATAAATATTCTAATAATAATCAAAAATTAAATTAATAATCCATTAATAATAAGATAGATATTAATAAAAATATAATTACAATACTTAAAATGAATCAGAAGCAAAGAAAAATATATAACTATATAATAATTTTTTGATTTTAAATTTTTTCTTCTTTTAATAAGTTTATATATATTTTTTTAATGAAAAGTAATTTATATAAATAATATTTGTCTAGCTCATAATTTATTTTGTAATAAATATTTATATATAAATAAACAAATAAATAATTAAAATGAATATTTAAAATTATAATGAAAAAAAATGAAATTTATTATTTATTATTTAGGGATACCAGTTTAATTTAAATTAGATCCATCTCACTAATAATTTATTTTGTAATTAATATTTCTATAAAAATAAACTGATAAATAATTAAAATAAAAATTTAAAATTATACTGAATAAACATTAAAATGAGATTTAAAATTTATTATTAATGTATACCAGTTTTATAATTTAAGTATTTAGAGGTTTTGTCGTTAGGAGTTTAGCGATTTATTTTTTTAGGCTTTTAGTGGTTTATAGGTTTTATATAAAAAAATAAAATAACAAAAAAAATTTCAATAATTTGTTATCATTTTCATTGGTTATAACCTTTAAAAATATAATAATATTTATAATTTTTTGAAATGTGAATACAATATTTAGTTTTAATAATATTAATAATTATATATCATATAAATTCAATATAAACAATTTTATTGATAGATAATATAATAATGATCAAAAATTAAATTAATAAACTATTAATAAAAAGATAGATATTAATTAAAAAATATTTAAAAACCCCAAATTGATTCAAAATTAAAGTAAAATATATTACTGGATAATAATTATTAATTTTTAAATATCTACTTCTTTTATAAGC
The DNA here is from genome assembly GCA_029783825.1 of Sapria himalayana. NCBI lineage: Eukaryota > Viridiplantae > Streptophyta > Magnoliopsida > Malpighiales > Rafflesiaceae > Sapria > Sapria himalayana. Next base: position 63,668 of record JAREIK010001065.1, on the reverse strand, counting down.
GTATATTTTTTTATTAAAAATAAATTAATTAAATTATATTTGTCGCACTCAAACTTATTTTGTAATAAATATTTTTTATAAAAATAATCTAATAAATAATTAAAATGAATATTTAAAATTATAATAAATAGTAAGAAAAATTAGATATATTAATTTTCAAGTAGTATATAGTAGTTTAATAGTTTATGTATTTAGGCATTACGGGGTTTAGAAGTATACTGATTTAACTGTGTATGCATTATTTGGTTTATATGTTTTATTTAAGAAAAAAAATAAAAAAAATTATTTTTATTATTTTTTGATTTTTTCAAAGGTTATAACATTTGAAAATATAATAATTTTTAAATTTTTTTTCAAATGTGAATAAATATTTATTTATAAGAATTATAATAATTATATATCATATAAATTCAATATAAATAATTTTATTGATAGATATTCTAATAATTATCAAATAATAAATTAAAAATTCATTATGAATAAGATTGATATTACTTAAAATATAATATCAAAACCTAAAATGATTCAAAAGCAAAGAAAAATAAATTACTTAATATTAATTATTTGTTTTTAAATTTTTATTCTTTTTATAAGCTTATCTATTTTTTGATCAAAAATAATTTTTATAAATTATTTTTTTAACTCATAATTTATTTTATAATTAATATATATATAAATAAATAAAAAACTAAACAATCAAAATGTATTTTTTATATTATAATGAAAACAAATAAAAATGAGATTTATTAATTATTATTTAGTGTCAACCCATTTAAATGATTATCTATATAGGGGTATTGAGATTTTGTAGTTTAGTGATTTAAGTGTTTAGGCATTTAGTGATTTATAGGTTTTATTTAAACAATGAAATAATAAAAAAATATTTTTTTTTGTTTTTTCACATGTTCAAAGGTTATAATCTTTGAAAATATAATAATTTTATAATTTTTTTTTCAAAAGTGATTACAATATTTAGCTATAATAACTATTAAATCTATTTATCATATAAATTAAATATTAATATTTTTATTGATAAATATTCTAATAATGATCAAAAAATAAATTAATAATCTATTATTAATAAGTTAGATATCAATTAAAATATAATTACAATACCTAAAATAATTCAGAAACAAAGTAAATATATTACTATATAATAATTTTTTGTTTTTAATTTTTTTCTTCTTTTAATAAGTTTATCTATAATTTTTTGTTGAAAAATAATTTATATAAATTATATATGACTAACTTATAATTTATTTTGTAATTAATATTTATATAAAAATATACAAATGAATAATTAAAATTAATATTTAAAATTATAATGAAAAAAATAAAAATGAGATTTATAATTTATAATTTATTATTTAGGATATACCTGTTTAAAAAATTTATCTATATTGGGTTTTCGAGATTTAGGAGTTATTGATTTAAGTATTTAGGCATTTAATGGTTTGTAACTATTATTTAAACAATGAAATAACAAAAAATTTATTTTTGATATTATTTCAAATTTTCAAATGTTATAACATTTGAAAATATAATAATTTTAAATTTTTTTTAAAATATGAAAACAATATTTAGTAATAATAATTATTATAACTATATATAATATAAAATAAATATAAACACTTTTATTGATAGATATTATATCAATTATCAAAAAAAAATTAATTAACTATTATTAATATGATATATATAAATTAAAATATAATTAAAAAACCTAAAATGATTCATAATCAAAGTAAAATTTATAAATAAATAATAATTTTTTTTTGTTTTTGCATCATTTTATAAGCTTATATATTTTTTAATGAAAAATATATTAATTAAATTATATTTGTCACTCATAATTTATTTTGTAATTAATATTTCTCTAAATTATTTATATTATATTTAAGGTTTACGAGTTTAATGGTTTAGGTATTTAGGGGATTCGGGGTTTAGAAGTTTAGAGATTTATGTATTTAGGTATTTTATGCTTTATAAGTTTTATTTAAACAATGATGTAACAAAAAAATTTTTTTTGTTATTTTTTCACATTTTTGAAGGTTATAACCATTTAAAATATTATAATTTTTAAATTTTTTTAATATGTGAATACTATATTTAGTTATGATAATCTTAATAATTATATATCATGTTACTTCAATATAAAGAATTAAATTGATAGATATTGTATTAATGATCAAAAAATAAATTAATAAACTATTATTAATGAGATAGATATTTTTTAAAATATATTTGCAAAACGTAAATTTATTCAAAATCATAGTAAAATATAATACTAAATAATAATCTCTTTGATGTTTTGCTTCTTTTTATAAGTTTATATTTTTTGTTATTAAAAGTAAATTATTTAAATTATATTTGACTTCCACAAAATTTATTTTTAAATAATAATTATATAAAAATAAACAAATAAATAATTAAAATGAATATTTAAAATTATAATGAATACTAATAAAATTGAGATGTATTATTTATTATTCGAGATATACTAGTTTAATGGTTTAAGTATTTAGGTATTTTGGGGTTTAGTGATTTAAGTGTTTACGACTTTAGTGATTTATTGTTTTTATTTAAAGAATGAAAAATAAAAAATTAAATTTTTTGATTTTTTTTAATTTTTGAAGGTTATAACCTTTGAAAATATAATAATTTTTATTTTTATTTAAATGTTAATATAATATTTAGTTATAATATTCTTAATAATTATATATAATTTAAACTCAATATAAATAATTTTATTAATAGATATTATAATAATGATCAATAAAAAATTACAAAACTATTATTAATAAAAATGATATAAATTAAAATATAATTGCAAAAACTAAAATGATTCAAAATCAAAATAAAATATATTTCAAAATAATAAATTTTTGTTTTTAAAATTTTGCATCTTTTTATAATCATATATATTTTTTTTGATAAAAAATAAATTATTTAAAATAGATATGTCTCACTAATAATTTATTTTGTAATTAATATTTCTATAAAAATAAACTGATAAATATCTAAAATAAAAATTGAAAATTATACTTAATAAAAATTAAAATGAAATTTATGATTTTTTATTAATGTATACCAATTTAATAGTTTAAGTATTTAAAAGTTTTGTCGTTTAGGAGTTTAGCGATTAATGTTTTTAGGCATTTAGTGGTTTATAGGTATTATTAAAATAATAAAATAACAAAAAAAATTTGTAATTTTTTCTCATTTTCATTGGTTATAACCCTTGAAAATATAATAATATTTAAAATTTTTTGAAATTTGAATACAATCTTTAGTTATAATAATTTTAATAATTATATATCATATAAATACAATATAAACAATTTTATTGGTATATATTATAATAATGATCAAAAATTAAATTAATAAACTATTAATAATAAGATTGATAGTAATTAAAAAATATTTATAAATCCCAAATTGATTCAAAATTAAAGTAAAAAATATTACTTGATCATAATTTTTAAATTTTTACTTCTTTTATAAGCATATATTTTTTTTGATTAAAAATAAATTTTTTAAATTATATTTGTCGCACTCATAATTTATTTTGTAATAAGTATTTCTATAAAAATAAACTTATAAATAATTAAAATGAATATTTAAAATAATATTAAATTGAAATAAAAATTAGATTTCCTAATTATTAAGTAGCATATAGTGGTTTAATGGTTTATGTATTTAGGTATTACGGGCCTTTAAAGTTTACTGATTTTACTTAGTATGCATTTAGTGGTTTATAAGTTTTATTTAAAAATTAAAAAAAACAAAATATTTATTTTTATTATTTTTTTATATTTTCAAAGGTTATAACCTTTGAAAATATTATAATTTTTAAATTTTTTTTAAAAGTGAATTCAATATTTAGTTATAATAATCATTATATTTATATATCATATAAATTCAATATAAACAATTTTAATGATAAATATTATAATAATGATGAAATAATAACTTAATAATCTATTATTAATAAGATAGATATCAATTAAAATATATTTATAAAAAAACCTAAAATGATTCAGAATAAATCAAAATATATTACTATAGAATAATTTGTTATTTAAAAATTTTTTTTTTTAAGTTTATCCATATTTTTATGATTAAAATTAATTTATATAAATTATATTTTTCTAACTCATAATTTATTTTTTTAATTAATATTTATATAAAAATAAACAAATAAATAATTAAAAAGAATATTTACAATTATAATGAAAAAAATAATATTGAGATTTAATCTTTATTATTTGATTATACTAGTCTAATTTAAATTAGATCTATCTCAGAAATAATTTATTTTGTAATCAATATTTCTAAAAAAATAAACTTATAAATAATATAAAAAAAATTTAAAATTATAATGAATAAAAATTAAAAAGAGATTTATGAATTATTATTAATGTATACCAGTTTAATGGTTTAAGTATTTAGAGGCTTTGTCGTTTAGAAATTTAGTGATTTATGTTTTAGTCATTTATTGGTTTATGGGTTTTATTTAAACAATGAAATAACAAAAAAATTATTTTTGATATTTTTTAACATTTTCAAAGGTTATAACATTTGAAAATATAATAAATTTTAAATTTTTTCAAATGTAAATATAATATTAAGTTATACTAATCTTAATAATTATAAGTCATTTAAATTCAATATAAATAATTACATTGCTAGATATTAAAATAATGATAAAAAAAATTTAATAAACTATTATTAATAAGATAGATATTATTTAAAATATATTTGCAAAATCTAATTTATTCAAAATCAAAGTAAAATATATTACTATATAATAATTTTTTTTAATGTTTGGCTTTTTTTATAAGTTTATATTTTTGTTTTTAAAAATAAATTATTTAATTTATATTTGTCTTACTCATAATTTATTTTGTAATTTATAATATTATAATAAAAAACTAATAAATAATTAAAATGAATATTTAAAATTATAATGAATACAAATAAAATTGGAATTTATTATTTATTATTCAGGATATACCGGTTTAATGGTTTAAGTCTTTAGGTGTTTTGTGGTTTAGGAGTTTAGTGATTTAATTGTTTAGACCTTTAGTGATTTATAGTTTTTATTTAAAGAATGAAATAACAAAAAATTTAATTTTTAAATTTTTTTTAATTTTTGAAGGTTATAACCTTTGAAAATATTATAATTTTTAAATTTTTTTAAATGTGAATATAATATTTAGTTATAATAATCTTAATAATTTTATAATGTAAATAAATATAAATAATTTTATTAATAAATATTATAATAATGATCAATAAATTAATTAATAAACTAGTATTAATAAGAATGATATAAATTAAAATATAATTGTAAAATTTAAAATGATTCAAAATCCAAATAAGATATATTAATAAAAAATAATTTTTTATTTTTAAAATTTTGCCTCTTTTTATAAGCATATATTTTTTTTTTGAAAAACAAATTATTTAAATTTTATCTATCTCACTAATAATTTATTTTGTAATTAATATTTCTATAAAAATAAATTGATAAATAATTAAAATGAATATTTAAAATTATAATGAATACTGATAAAAATGAGAATTATGATTTATTATTTAGACTATACTAATTTAATGTTTTGAGTATTTATGTGCTTCGGGGATTAGGAGTTTAGTCATTTTAGTATTTAGTCATTTAGTGGTTTATAGGTTTTAGTTTAAAAATAAAATAAAAAAATTATTTTTGTTATATTTTCTCATTTTTGAAGGTTATAACCATTGAAAATATAATAATTTTTAATTTTTTTTTGAAAAGTGAATACAATATGAAGTTAATAATCATAATAATTAAATATCATATAAATTCAATATAAATTATTTTATTGGTATATATTATAATAATGATCATAAAAAAATAATAAACAATTATTAATAAGATAAATATTGTTTAAAATATATTTGCGAAACATAAAATTATTCTTAATCATAGTGAAATGTTTTACTAAATATTAATTTTAAATTTCTAAATTTTTGTATCCACTTATATGCTTATATATTTTTTGATGAAAAAATTAATTTTTAAAATTATATTTGTCTCACTAATATTCTATTTTTTAATTTATATTTCTATCAAAATAAACTAATAAATAATTAAGATGTATGTTTAAAATTATAATGAATTCTAATAAAAATGAGATTTATTATTTATTATATATAGTATACCAGCTTAATGGTTAAATTATTTAGGGGTTTTGTGGTTTAGAAGTTTAGCAATTTATGTTTTTAGGCATTTTGTAATTTATAGGTTTTATTTATATAATAAAAATAAATTTTTTTTTTTTGATTTTTTCTGATTTTCAAAGGTTATAATCTTTGAAAACAAAATAATTTTTAAAATTTTTAGAAATGTGAATACCATGTATAAATATATTAATCTTACTAATTATATATCATAGAAATTAAATATAAACAATTTTAATGATAGAAATTAAAATAATGATCAAAAATTAAATTAATAAATTATTAATAATAAGATAGATATTAATTAAAAAATATTTACAATACCCAAATTGATTCAAAATTAAAGTAAAATATATTACTTAATAGTAATTTTTAATTTTTAAATTTTACTTATTGTATAAGCATAAATACTTTTATTGATTATAAATAAATTATTTAAATTATATTTCTCGCATTCATTCTTTATTTTGTAATAAATATTTTTATATAAATAAACTAATAAATAATTAAAATAAATATTTAAAATTATAATAAATAAAAATAAAAATTAGATTTATTAATTATTAAGTAATATATAGCGGTTTAATGGTTTATGTATTTAGGCATTACATGGTTTAGAAGTTTACTGATTTAACTACGTATGCATTTAGTGGCTATAGGTTTTATTTAAAAAATAAATAAACAAAAAATGTATTTTTATTAATTTTTGATATTTTCAAATGTTATGACCTTTGAAAATATAATAATTTTTAAATTTTTCTCAAAAGTGAAATTAATATTTAGTTATAATAATCATTATATTTATATTTCATATAAATTAAATTTAAATATTTTTTTTGATAAATATTCTAATGATGATCAAAAAATAAATTAATAATCTATTATTAATGAGATAGATATCAATTAAAATATAATTACAAAACCTAAAATGATTTAGAAGGAAAACAAAATATATTACTATATAATAAATTTTTGTTTTGAGATTTTTTCTTCTTTTTATAAGTTTATCTATATTTTTTGATGAAAAATAATTTATTTAAATTATATTTGTCTAACTCATAATTTATATTGTTATTAATATTTAATAAAAATAAATGAATAAATAATTAAAATGAATATTTTAAATTATAATGAAAAAAATAATATTGAGATTTATTATTTATTATTTAAAGTATACTCGTTTAAAAGGATTATCTTATTAGGGTTTTAGAGATTTAGAAGTTATTGATTTAACTGTTTAGGCATTTAGTAGTTTATAGGATTTATTTAAAAAATGAAAAAACAAAAAAATTATTTTTGATATTTTCTCACAATTTTAAAGGTTATAACCATTGAAAATATAATAATTTTAAATTTTTTAAAAATGTGAATACAATATTTTGTAATAATAATCATTATAATTATATATAATCTAAACAAAATATAAAGAATTTTATTGATAGATATTAAATCAAATATCAAAAAATAAATTAATATGTTATTATTAATATGATAGATATAAATTAAAATATAATTGCAAGACCTAAAATTATTCAAAATCCAAGTAAAATTTATTCCTAAATAATAATTTTTGTTTTTTAGTTTTTTCATCTTTTTATAAGCTTATATATTTTTTTGATGAAAAATAAATTATTTAAATTATATATGTATCACTCATAATTTATTTTGTTATTAATATTTTAATAAATTAATTAAATTATATTTAAGGTTTATGAGTTTAATGGTTTAAGTATTTAGGGGCTTTTGTGTTTAGGAGTTTATATGTTTAAGTGTTTAGGCATTTAGTGGTTTATAAGTTTTATTTAAACAATGATATAGCAAAAAATTTATTTTTATTATTTTTTCTAATTTTTGAAGATTATATCCTTTGAAAATATAATAATCTTTAAATTTTTTTCAAAAGTAAATATAATATTTATTTATGATAATCTTCATAAATAAAAGTCATTTAAATTTAATATAAATAATTACATTGTTAGATATTATAATAATGATCAAAAAATAAATTAAAAAACTATTATTAATAAAATAGATATTATTTAAAAAGTATTTGCAAAATCTAAATTTATTCAAATCAAAGTAAAATATATTACTAAATAATAATTTTTTTTAATGTTTTGTTTTTTTTATAAGTTTATATTTTTGGTATTAAAAATAAATTATTTAAAATATATTTGTCTTACTCATAATTTATTTTGTAATTTATAAATCTTAATAATAAACTTATAAATAATTAAAATGAATATTTAAATTATAATGAATACAAATAAAATTGAGATTGATTATTTATTATTTGGACTTTACTAATTTAATGTTTTCAGTATTTATGGGCTTCGGGGTTTAGGGGTTTAGTCATGTTAGAATTTAGTCATTTAGTGGTTTATAGGTTTTTATATAAAAAATAAAATAAAAAAATAATTATTTTTGTTATTTTTTCTCATTTTTTAATGTTATAAACTTTGAAAATATAATAATTTATAATTTTTTTTGAAAAGTGAATATAATATGAAGTTAAAATAATCAGAATAATTATATATCATATAAATTCAATATAAACTATTTTATTGATATATGTTATAATAATGATCAAATAAAAGTAATAAACAATTAATAATAAGATAAATATTGTTTAAAATATATTTACTAAACCTAAAATGATTCAAAATCAAATTGAAATATTTTACGAAATATTAATTTTAAATTTTAAATTTTTGTATCCATTTATAAGCCTATATATTTTTTGATGAAAAATAAAATATTTAAATTAGATTTGTCTCACTGATAATTTATTTTTTAATTTATATTTCTATAAAAATAAACTAATAAATAATTAAAATGTATATTTAAAATTATAATGAATACTAATAAAAATGAGATTTATGATTTATTATTTAGGGTATAACTATTTAATTGTTTACTCTTTTTGTGGTTTTGGGGTGAATGAGTTTATTGATTTATAGGTTTACAAATTTAGGTGTTTATTGGTTTTATTTAATCAAATAAATAACAAAAAATTTATTTTTATGAATTTTCGTGATTTTCAATTGTTATAATGTTTAAAAATATAATAATTTTTTAATAGTTATAATATATGAATACAATACTTAGTTATAATAATTTTAGAAATTATATTTGTTGTAAATTCAATATAAAAAAATTTATTAATATGTATTATTATAATGATCAAAAAATAAAATAATAAACTATAATTAATAAGATAGATATTAATTAAAATATATTTGCAGAAACCAAAATAATTCAAAATCAAAGTAAATTATATTACTAAATAAAATTTTAAATTTTTGAAATTTTGTTTATTTTTATAAGCTTATTTTTTTCATAAAAAATAATTTATTTAAATTATATATATCTCACTCATTATTTACTTTGTAATTAATATTTCTATAAAAATAAACAAAAAAAATAATTAAAATGAATATTTAAAATTATAATGAATACAAATAAAAATTAAATTTATTTTTTATTATTTAGGTTATATAGGTTTAATGGTTTTAGTATTTAAAGGATTTTGGTGTTTAGGAGTCTAGGGATTTAAATGTTCAGGTATTTAGTGGTTTATAAGTTTTATATAAATATAAAAATAATAAAAAAATTATTTTTGTGATTTTTTATCATTTTTGAAGATTAACATTTTAAAATATAATAATTTTTAAATTTTTTTCAAATGTAAATTTATATTTAGTTATAATAAACTTAATAATTATAAGACATTTAAATTCAATATAAGTAATTTTATTGTTAGATATTATAAAATTGATCAAATAATAAATTAATAACTCCTAAATCTCTAAAACCCCAAATAATAAATAATAATCCTTTTAAACTGGTAACCTTAAATAATAAATATTAAATCTTAATATTATTTTTTTCATTATAATTTTAAATATTCATTTTAATTATTTATTTGTTTATTTTTATATAAATATTAATTACAAAATAAATTATGAGTTAGACAAATATAATTTATATAAATTATTTTTCATCGAAAAATATAGATAAACTTATAAAAAGAATAAAAAAATTTTAAAACTAAAATTTATTATATAGTAATATATTTTGCTCGTCTTCTGAATAATTTTAGATTTTATAATTATATTTTAATTTATAGCTATCTTATTAATAATCATTTATTAATTTCTTTTTTGATCATTATTAGAATATTTATCAATAAAATTATTTATATTGAATTTCTATGATATATAAATATAATGATTATATAACAAAATATTAAATTCACTTTTGAAAAAAATTTAAAAATTATTATATTTCCAAATCTTATAACCTTTGGAAATATGAAAAAATAATAAAAATAAATTTTAAGTTATTTTATTTTTTAAATAAAACCTATAAACTAGTAAATGCATACACAGCTATATCAGTAAACTCTTTAACACCATAAAGGCTAAATACATAAACCATTAAACTGCTATATACTACTTAATAAATTGAATTTTTATTTCAATTTATTATTATTTTAAAAATTCATTTTATTTATTTATTAGTTTATTTTTATAAAAATTTTTTTTCAAGATAAATTATGAGTGCTACACATATAATTTAAATAATTTATTTTTAATCAAAAAATATATATACGCTTTTAAAAGAAGTAAAAATTTAAAAATTATTATCCAGTAATATATTTTACTTTAATTTTGAATCAATTTGGGTTTTGTAAATATTTTTTAATTAATATCTATCTTATTATTAATAGTTTATTAATTTAATTTATGATCATTATTATAATATCAATCAATAAAATTATTCATATTGAATTTATATGATATATAATTATTAATATTATTATAACTAAATATTATATTCACATTTCAAAAAATTTTAAATATTAATTTATTTTTAATGGTTATAAACTTTGAAAATCAGAAAAAATCTAAAAATAAAATTTTATTTTTATTATATAAAAAAAACCTTTTAACCACTAAATTATTTTGTATCACTTATAAATTATTTTGTAATTAAAATTTCAATAAATTATTTAAATTATATTTAAGGTTTATGAGTTAAAGGTTTAAGTATTTAGGGGCTTCGGGGTTTAGGAGTTTAGAGATTTATGTGTTTATGTATTTAATTGTTTATAAGTTTTATTTACACAATAATATAACAAAAAAAAAATTTTGTTATTTTTTCTCATTTTTTAAGGTTATAACCTTTGAAAACATAACAATTTTAAAATTTTAAAATTTTTATAGTTTATTAATTTTAAAGTTTTATTTATATAATATTAATAATTATTTATCATATAAATTCAATATAAACAATTATATTGATAGATATTATATTAATGATCAAAAAATAAATTAATAAACTATTATAAATAAGATAGATATTATTTAAAATATATTTGCAAAACCTAAATTAATTCAAAATCAAAGTAAAATAAATTACTAAGTAATAATGTTTTTGATGATTTGCTTCTTTTTATAAGTTTATATTTTTTGTTCTTAAAAGTATATTATTTAAATTATATTTGTCTTCCTCATAATATATTTTGTAATTTATAATTCTATAAAAATATACTAAAATATAATTAAAATGAATATTTAAAATTATAATGAATACAAATAAAAGTGAGATTTATTATTTATTATTCAGGATATACAGTTTTAATGGTTGAGTTATTTAGGTGTTTTGGGGTTTAGTGATTTAAGTGTTTATGCCTTTAGTGATTTATAGTTTTTATTTAAAGAATGAAAAAATAAAAAAAATTAATTTTTTGTTTTTTTTTTTATTTTTGAAGGTTATAACCTTTGAAAATATAATAATTTTTAATTTTTTTTTAAATGAGAATATATTATTTAGTTATAATAATCTAAATAATTATATATAATGTAAACTCAATATAAATAATATTATTAATAGATATTATAATAATGATCAATAAAAAATTAATAAACTATTATTAATAAGAATGATATAAATTAAAATATAATTGCAAAATCTAAAATGATTCAAAATAAAAATAAAATATATTACTAAATAATAAATTTTTGTTTTTAAAATTTTGCCGCTTTTTATAAGGAATAATATTTTTTTTGATTAAAAATAAATTATTTAAATTAGATCCGTCTTACTATTAATTTATTTTGTAATTAATATTACTATAAAAATAAACTGATAAATAATTAAAATAAAAATTTAAAATTATACAGAATAAAAATTAAAATGAGATTTATGATTTATTATTAATGTATACTAGTTTAATGGTTTTGAGATTTAAAATTTTCTGAGATGTGAATACAATATTTAGTTATAATATTATTAATAATCATACATCATATAAATTCAATATAAACAATTTTATTGAGAGATATTATAATAATGATCAAAAATTAAATTAATAAACTATAAATAATAAGATAAATATTCATTAAAAAACATTTACAAAACCCAAATTGATTCAAAATTAAAGTAAAATATATTAATGAATAATAATTTTTTATTTTTATTTTTACTTCTTTTATATGCGAATATATATTATTTCATTAAAAATAAATTATTAAAATTATATTTGTCACACTCAAAATTTATTTTGTAATAAATATTTCTATAAAAATAAACTAATAAATAATTAAAATGAATATTTAAAATTATAATAAATAAAAATATAAATTAGATTTATTATTTATTATATATTATATATCAGTTTAATGGTTTATGTATTTAGGCATTACGGGGTCTAGGAGTTTACTTATTTAACTGTGTATGCATTTAGTGGATTATAGGTTTTATTTAGAAAATAAAAATACAAAAAATTTATTTTTATTATGTTTTGATATTTTCTAAGGTTATAACCTTTGAAAATATAACAAATTATAAATTTTTTTGAAAAGTGAATATAATATTTAGATATAATAATCATTATATTTATATATCATATAAATTCAATATAACAAATTTTATTGAAAAATATTCTAATAATGATCAAAAAATAAATTAGTAATCTATTTTTAATATGATATATATCAATTATAATATAATTATAAAACCTAAAATGATTCAGAAGCAAAGCAAAATATATTACTATATAATAATTTTTTGTTTTGAATTTTTTTTTCTTTTAAAAAGTTTATTTATATTATTTTGATGAAAAATAATTTATATAAATTATATTTGTGTAACTCATAATTTATTTTGTAATTAATATTTATATAAAAATAAACAAATAAATTATTAAATTTGAATATTTAAAATTAAAATTAAAAAAAATGAGATTTATTCTTTATTATTTAGGATATACTGGTTAAATTTAAATTAGAACTGTCTCATTAATAATTTATTTTGTAATTAATATTTCAATAAAAATAAACTGATAAATAATTAAAATAAAAATTAAAATTATACTGAATAATTAAAATAATTTATTTTGTTCCTCTCTCAACTCTAGAATAATTGCTAAAGCTATAACCAAAATAATTGAAGCTTTTACTTTATCTCTATTCTGTCTCATCATATTTGATGTTGAATCCCTGGGCTATCAAAGGTAATTTGACTCATGTACGCTAACAGACTAAACCAAATTTGTACCCCTATGTGTTCAATTAGCTAGTTGTTAAGGATGCTATTTATATTGATTATTGTAATTTCTTCTAAAATATCTCTCATGCACACACTCAAAGCAATTTTTTTAAAACATAGTTCACCTCTAAAAAAATTACCACCTTGTAGCCTATTAGAACAAACTAGCCCCTGGGCAGTTTGAAGAGGGCAAGAAGTATAGGCTCTCATTCAATCAAGAATCAAAAAATTTATTTTATTGGCCTGTCTAAGCCTTTTTTTTATATCCTCATGGATATGAAAAGTATCATTTCTTTCTTTTTATATTAAATGAGTTATGTAAACAAGCACACAATACCCAACAAGGTGTAAATGAATAATATTCAAATGTATAAAAGGTTTTAATCATTGCTCAAAATATTAGTCATGCATATTGACACTTGAGGTCACAAATCAAAGGAAAAAGCCATAGTGATATTTACAATCCCAAGAATTTTAGCTATAGAAAGTTATAAAGCGTAGTACTCTAGCTTTAACTATTTCTAGGGTCATGACTTTTGCTCTTGAGGAATGTCCAAAGTTACAATCATTCCTAGTGCAATGACTTTGCAATATAAAGATAAAATGCACAAGCTATGGTCATATCAAATACTGTGACCCAGTATTATAGTGATTAAATGTGTATCCATGATCATTCTTAGTGCCATAACAATATGTTCAACAGAGAGACACAAGTTATGGCGTATTCTCATCCATATGATTTTGTGTTCTAAAGACAAAATATACAATCATGACTATTGCTAATGCTACAATAATCTAAAGCAAGAAAGCGACTGAATCCATAAGTCACCCCTTGAGTCATGACTTTGTGTTACATATAGAAAAAGATAAATATGTGACATTCCTAAAAGTTGTGAATTTCAATTTAAATTTAACATTGAGTCATTTGATTATAAAAGTGCAAAACATGAGATGTAGGATTTAGGGTCAATGGATAGGGTTATAGTTTATGGTTTAAGGTTTAGGATTTAAAGTTTTGGGTTTATGGTTTTTTTTTGTTTTTTTTTTGGAAAATAAACACTTTATTTATCATTTAGGCACACAACTTACAAGAGACTAAAATGCTGACGGATTTAGGCCAGCCCACCAAATTTTATGCAGCTTAATGATTCTATGCATAAACTACATAAAAAAACATAAGTCCTAATAATTCCAAGCATACGAATACAACTAAAATCACTTGGCATTCGCGGACTTCAGAGTTGGCATTGAGTCATTATGCGCCCCGCGTCCTTTCCATTCGGATTTTTCCAAGCCTTTTGGAGGAACCTGAATGATGCACCATATTAAAACTATGCAAATATAAGATTGTGCATGTGTGTGACATGTAGCATCAAGCATTTGCATATGTCATTGCTATGCAATGAAATACATGTAAAACTGAATACCCATAAATCCACAAGTCAATATCTATGGAACCTTATCAATTCATTCTCACATCTGAATTCCACATTCTTTTGAAACAATGATCCTCAAAAGAGTATCTCTTGGTTAGAATGATTCCTCCTCGAGCTCCAAGAAGTGGATGTATGTTGCACTAACAAAATATCAAAAAATATGCATGCATCGGTGTGCATGTGTGATGAGGCCCATCTCATAGTCTAATTATATAGGCGTACAACCAATCTAGAAAACAAGTAAAATTACAAAATGCTACAAAGATGGGTCTTCTACTCCCAGGAGTGTAGCATCGCCTAATGTTTATTGACAAAATGCATTAGTGGGCCCCACTTAGAGATACTCATGGGTCTAGTTGCCATAATTGCATGCTACATAGAGAATAGACAAGATTGTGTGTGTGAGTATATCATGATCAATCTCAACAAGTACATGGTGTATACAAAGTACAAAATACAAATAAGATTACAAACATAAACTACAAGTTTGAATCTTTCACTCCCATGTTGCTGGTCTGGCCTCATTGCTTACTGGCCCTGCTTGGTGATGCTTCGGAATTTGCCGGCTCTTCAATTAATCATGGATTACCTGCTACTCCTGTTGGGCGATGGTTGGGTGGCCCTCTATGCTGCCTGATAGGGCTAGTGGTACCCATTCCTAGCTACTCCTGGGTTTACTCCCGACCACTTTGCTCGGTCTCGTTAGTTGTCTGAATGTTATCATTCCGGCTTGCTAGTGGGGCTCTCTACAAGCTGGTGGCCCATACATCTTGCTGCTTCCAGGACTTGCTGGCCCTTCTAAATGCTACACCAAAATGGACAAGAATATGTGGATGTGTGTACTGTGGTCCGTCACAAGTGTGTGTGGTGCAGTAGTATCAGGGTTTAGGAGTTTAGTAATTTAAGTATTTAGGTATTTTGTGGTTTATAGGTTTTATTTAAATAATTAAATAACAATAAAATTATTTTTATGATTTTTTCTCATTTTCAAGGTTATAACCATTAAAGATATTATAATTTTTAATTTTTTTTCAAATGTTAAATCAATATTTAATTATAATAATCATAAAAATTAAATTTCATGTAAATTCAATATAAATAATTTTATTGATCGATATTATAATATTGATCATAAAATAGATTAATAAACTATTATTAATATGATAGATATTAATTAAAATATATATGCAAAACCTAAAACGATTCAAAATCAAAGTAAAATATATTACTAAATAATAATTTTTTATTTTTAAATTTTTGATTCTTTTTATAAGCTTATAAAATTTTTTGATGAAGATAAATTATATAAATTATACTTGTCTTATTCATAATTTTATTTTGAAATTAATATTTCTATAAAAATAAACTAATAAATAATTAAAATGAATATTAAAATTATAATGTATACAAATAAAAATGAGATTAATGATTAATTATTTAGGGTATACCGGTTTAATGGTTTAAGTATTTACGAGTTTAAGAGTTTAGTGATTTAAGTGTTTAGGCATTTAGTAGTTTATATGTTATATTTAAATAATGAAATAACAAATAAATTATTTTTCAAATTTTTTATCAATTTTTAAGTTTATAATCTTTATAAATATAATAATTTTTAAATTTTTTTCAAATGTAAATACAATATTTAGTTATAATAAACTAAATAATTATATATCATGTAAATTAAAAATAAACAATTTTATTGATAGATATTAATAAACTAAATATAAATATAAATATAATAAAGATCAAAAAATAAATTAATAAACTATTATTTTTTGATAGATATTTATATATTATTTATAAATACTTAAACCTTTAAAGATGGTTTAAATGTTTAAGTATTTAAGGGTTTTGAGGTTTAAAAGTTTAATGATTTAAAAGTTTAGGCATTTAGTAGTTGATAGGTTTTATATAAACAATAAATTAACAAAAAATATATTTTTGGGATTTTATCTCATTTTCAAAGATGATAACCTTTAAAAATATAATAATTTTTAAATTATTTTCAAAAGTAAATATAATATTTAGTTATAATAATCAATATATTTATATATCATGTAAATTCAATATAAACAATTTTATTGATAAATATTTTAATAATGATAAAAAAAAGAAATTAAGAATCTATTATTAATAAGATAGATATCAATTAAAATATAATTACAAAACCTAAAATGATTCAGAAGCAAAGCAAAATATATTACAATATAATAATTTTTTGTTTTGAAATTTTTTTTTTAAAAGTCTATGTATATTTTTTGATGAAAAATAATTTATATAAATTATATTTGTCTAACTCATAATTTATTCTGTTATTAATATATTTATAAAAATAAACAAATAAATAATTAAAATGAATTTTTAAAATTATAATGAAAAAAAATGAAATTTATTATTTATTATTTAGGGATACCGGTTTAATTTAAATTAGATATTTCTCAATAATAATTTATTTTGTAATTAATATTTCTATAAAAATAAACTGATAAATATTTAAAATAAAAATTTAAAATTATACTGAATAAAATTTAAAATGAGATTTATGATTTAAAAAAAATTAAAAATTATTATATTTTAAAAGGGTATAAACTTTAAAAATTAAAAAAATTAGCAAATACTTAAATTTTTTTTTTTCATTCATTAAATAAAAACTATAAAAAATAAAGGCCTAAACACTTAAATCACTAAACCACTAAACACCTAAATACTTAAACCATTAAACTAGTACATACTGGATAATAAATAATAATTCTCAATTTTATTTGTATTCATTATAGTTTTAAATATTCATTTTAATTATTTATTAGTTTATTTTTATAGAATCATAAATTAAAAATAAATTGTTGAAGACAAATATAATTTAAAAAATTTACTTTTAATAAAAAAAATATAAATTTATAAAAAGAAACAAAACATCAAAAAAATTATTATTTAGTAATATATTTTAATTTGATTTTGAATAAATTTACGTTTTGCAAATATATTTTAAATAATATATTTCTTTTTAATAATAGATTATTAATTTATTTTTTGAACATTAATATAATATCTATCAATATAATTGTTTATATTCAATTTACATGATATATAATTATTAAGATTATCATAACTAAATATAGTATTCACATATAAAAAAATTTAAAAATTATTATATTTTCAAAGGTTATAACCTTCAAAAATGATAAAAATAACAAAAATAAATTTTTTGTTATATAAGTGTTTAAATAAAACTTATAAAACATTAAATGCCTCAATACATAAATCTCTAAACTCCTAAACCCTGAAGCCCCTAAATACTTAAACCTTTAAACTCGTAAACCTTAAATATAATTTAAATAATTTATAGAAATATTAATTACAAAATATTTTATGAGTGATACAAATATAATTTAAATAATATATTTTTTATCAAAAAAACATTTAAGCTTATAAAATGATGCAAAAACTAAAAAATATTATTATTTAGTAATAAATTTTACATTGATTTTGAATCATTTTAGGTTTTGTAATTATATTTTAATTTATATCTATCATATTAATAATAGTTTATTATTTATTTTTTGATAATTATTATAATATCTATCAATAAAATTGTTTATATTTAGAGTATATTAAATATAGTTATAATAATTATTATTACTATATATTGTATAAACATTTTTAAAAAAATTTAAAATTATTATATTTTCAAATGTTATAACCTTTGAAAATTTGAAAAATTATTAAAAATAATTTTTTTGTTATTTCAGTATTTAAATAAAACCTTTAAACCACTAAATGCCTAAAAACATAAATTTCTAAACACTTAAATAACAAAACCTTTAAATACTTAAACCATTAAATTGGTATACATTAATAATAAATCATAAATATAAATTAAATTTTATTAAGTATACTTTTAAATTTTTATTTTAATTATTTATAAGTTTATTTTTATAGAAATATTAATTACAAAATAAATTTTTAGTGAGACAGATATAATTTAAATTAAACCGGAATACTCTAAATAATCAATAATAAATCTCATTTTTTTTTCATTATAAATTTAAATATTCATTTTAATTATTTAATTTTTTATTTTTATATAAATATTAATTACAAAATAAATTATAAGTTATACAAATATAATTTTTATAAATTATTTTTCAACAAAAAAATATAGATAAACTAGTTAAAAGAAGAAAAAAACTAAAAACAAAAAATTATTATATAAATATATATTTTGCTTTGTTTGAATAATTTTAGGTTTTGTAATTATATTTTAATTGATATCTAACTTATTAAAAATAGATTATTAAATTAATTTTTTATCATTATTATAATATTTACCAATAAAAATGTTTATATTGAATTTATATGATATATAAATTCAATAATTATTATAACTAAATTTTATATTCACTTTTGAAAAAATTTTAAAATTATTATATTTTCAAAGATTATATCCTTTTAACATGTGAAAAAATAAAAAAAAATATATTTTTTTCGTTATTTTATTGTTTAAATAAAACCTATAAACCACTAAATGCCTAAACACTTAAATCACTAAACTACAAAATTCCGGTACCACTATATATATAATCCTTTAAACTGGTATACCCTAAATAATAATTAATAAACCTCATTTTTATTTGTTTTCATTATAATTTAAAAAATTTATTTTGATTCTCTAGTTATTTATATATATATATATATATATATATATATATATATATATATATATATATATATATATATATATTATAAAATAAATTTTCAGTTAAAAATATAATTTATAAAAATTATTTTTCATCAAAAAATAGATAAGCTTACAAAAAGAATAAAAATTTAAAAACAAATAATTATTATTAAGTAATATATTTTGCTTTGCTTTTAAATCATTTTAGGTTTTGATATTATATTTTAAGTAATATCAATGTTATTCATAATAGATTTTTATTTTTATTTATGATAATTATTAGAATATCTATCAATAAAATTGTTTATATAGAATTTATATAATATATAATTATTATGATTATTATAAATATAAATTTATTCAATGTTTGAAAAAAATTTAAAAATTATTATATTTTCAAAGCTTATAACCTTTGAAAATATCAAAAAATAATAAAAATAATTTATTTTATTTTATTTTTAAAATTAAAACTATAAACCATTAAATGCATACACAGTTAAATTAGTAAACTCCAAAACCTTGTAATGCTAAAATACAAAAACTATTAAACTTCTATATACTACTTAATAATTAATAAATCTAATTTTTATTTCTATTTATTATAATTTTAAATATTCAATTTAATTATTTATTAGTTTATTTTTATAGAAATATTTATTACAAAATAAAGTATGAGTGCGACAAATATAATTTAAATAATTTATTTTTAATAAAAAAAATATACGCATGTAAAAGAAGTAAAAGTTTAAAAATTAAAAATTATTATCCAGTAATATATTTTACATTAATTTTGAATCAATTTAGGTTTTGTAAAAATTTTTTAATTAATATCTATCTTTTTAATAATAGTTTATTAATTTAATTTTTGATCATTTTTATATTATCTATCAACAAAATTGTTTATAATGAATTTATATGATATATAATTATTAAAATTATTATAACTAAATATTGTATTCACATTTCATAAAAGTTTAAATTTTATTATATTTTCAAAGGTTATAACTTATGAAAATGACAAAAAATAACAAAATTTTTTTTTGTTATTTTATCGTTAAATAAAACCTATAAACCACTAAATGCCTAAAAATATAAATCGCTAAAATCCTAAACGACAAAACTTCTAAATACTTAAACTATTAAATTGGTATACATTAATAATAAATCATAAATCTCATTTTAATTTTTATTAAGTATACTTTTATATTTTTATTTTAATTATTTATCAGTTTTTTTATAGAAATAATAATTACAAAATAAATTATTAGTGAGACAGATCTAATTTAAATTAAACCGGTATCCCTAAATAATAAATAATAAATTTTATTTTTTTTCATTATAATTTTAAATATTCATTTTAATTATTTATTTGTTTATTTATATATAAATATTAATTACAAAACAAATTGAGTTAGACAAATATAATTTATATGTATTATTTTTCATCAAAAAATTATAAATAAACTTTTTAGAAGAAAAAAAAAATTTCTAAACAAAAAATTATTATATAGTAATATATTTTGCTTTGATTCTGAATCATTTTAAGTTTTATAATTATATTTTAATTGATATCTTTCTTTTTTTTAATTGAAATCTATTTTATTAATAATAGATTATTAATTTATTTTTTGTTCAGTTTTAGAATATTATCAATAAAAATGTTTATATTGAATTTAAATGATATATAAATATAATGATTATTATAACTAAAGATTGTATTCACTTTTTAAAAAAATTTAAAAATAATTATATTTTGAAAGGTTATAACTTTTGAAAATATCTAAAGATAATAAAAATATATTTTTTGTTATTTTATTTTTTAAATAAAACCTACAAACCACTAAACGCCTAAAAATAAAAATTGATAAACTCCTAAACAATAAAACCTCTAAATACTTAAACAATTAAACTGGTATTCATTTATAATAAATAATAAATCTCTTATTTATTTTTATTCAGTATAATTTTAAATTTTTATTTTAATTATTTATCAGTTTTTTTATAGAAATATTACTTACAAAATAAATTATTAGTGAGACAGATCTAATTTAAATTAGACTGGTATACCCAAATAATAAAGATTAAATCTCAATATTATTTTTTTCATTATAATTGTAAATATTCATTTTAATTATTTATTTGTTTATTTTTATATAAATATGAATTAAAAAATAAATTATGAGTTAGAGAAATATAATTTATATAAATGATTTTTCATCAAATAAAATATAGATAAACTTATTAAAAGAAAAAAAAATTAAAAACAAAAAATTATTATATTGTAATATAATTTGCTTTGCTTCTCAATCATTATAGGTTTTGTAATTATATTTTAATTGATATTTATCTTATTAATAATAGATTATTTATTTATTTTTTGATCATTATTAGAATATTTATCAATAATATAGTTTATATTGAATTTATATGATATATAAATATAATGATAATTATAACTAAATATTTAATTCAAATTTGAAAAAAATTTAAAATTATTATATTTTCAATGGTTATAACCTTTGAAAATATAAAAAAATAATAAAAATAAATATTTTGTTATTTTAATTTTTAAATAAAACCTATAAACCACTAAATGCATACACAGATAAATTAGTAATCTCCTAAAGCCCGTATTGCCTAAATACATAAACCAATAAACTGCTATATACAACTTAATAATTAAGAAATCTAATTTGTATTTCAATTTATTATAATTTTAAATATTCATTTTAATTATTTATTAGTTTATTTTTATATTAATTTTTATTACAAAATAAATTATGAGTGCGACAAATATAATTTAAATAATTTATTTTTAATAAAAAAATATATACGCTTATAAAAGAAGTAAAAATTTAAAAATTAAAAATTATTATGCAATAATATTTTTTACTTTAATTTTGAATCAATTTGGGTTTTGTAAATATTTTTTAATTAATATATATCTTTTTATTAATAGTTTATTAATTTTATTTTGATCATTATTATAATATCTATCAATAAAATTGTTTATATTATATTTTTATGATATATAATTATTATAATTATTATAACTAAATATTGTATTCACATTTCAAAAAATTTTAAATATTTTTATATTTTCAAAGGTTATAACCTATGAAAATTACAAAAAATTACAAAAAATTACAATTTTTTTTTGTTATTTTTTTGTTTAAATAAAATCTATAAACAACTAAATGCCTAAAAACAAGAATCACTAAACACCTATACGACAAAACCTCTAAATACTTAAACTATTAAATTGGTATACATTAATAATAAATCATAAATGTCATTTTAATTTTTATTCAGTATAATTTTAAATTTTTAGTTTAATTATTTATCTGTTTATTTTTATAGAAATATTAATTACAAAATAAATTTTGTTAGTCAGATATAATTTAAATTAAACCGGTATACCCTATATAATAAATAATAAATCTCATTTTTATTATTTATTTGTTTATTTTTATATAAATATTAATTAAAAAATAAATTATGAGTTTGACTAATATAATTTATGTACATTATTTTTAATCAAAAAAATATAGATAAACTTTTTAAAGTAAAAAAAAATTCCAAAACAAAAAATTTTTATATAGTAATATATTTTGGTTTGCTTATGAATCAGTTTATGTTTGGTAATTATATTTTAATTGATATCTATTTTATTAATAATAGAATATTAATTTATTTTTGATCATTATTAGAATATTAATCATTAAAATTGTTTATATTGAATTTATATGATATATATATATATATATATATAATGATATTTATAACTAAATATTAAATTCGCTTTTGTAAAAAATTTTAAAATTATTATATTTTCAAAGGTTATAACCTTTGAAAATATTAAAAAATAATAATAATAAATTTTTTGTTATTTTATTTTTTAAATAAAACCTATAAACCACTAAATGCATACACAGTTATATCAGTAAACTACTAAACCCCGTAATGCCTAAATACTTAAGCCATTAAACCACTATATACTACTTAATAATTAATAAATTTAATTTTTATTTCAATTTATTATTATTTTAAATATTCATTTTAATTATTTTTTAGTTTATTTTTATAAAAATTTTTATTACAAAATAAATTATGAGAGCGACACATATAATTTAAATAATTTATTTTTAATCAAAAAAAAATATATACGCTTTTAAAAGAAGTATAATTTAGTATTATTAAAAATTAAAAATTATTATCAACTAATATATTTTACTTTAATTTTGAATCAATTTGGGTTTTGTAAATATTTTTTAATTAATATCTATCTTATTATAAATAGTTTATTAATTAAATTTTTGATCATTATTATAATATCTATTAATAAAATATTTTATATTTATTTTATATGATATAGAATTATTAAAATTATTATAACTAAATATTTTATTCAAATTTCAAAAATTTGAAATTTAGAGATTTAGTGTTATATTTATTTTTAATTAATATCTATCTTTGAAAAATTTATAATATCTTAAATATAATTTAAATAATTTTTAAAATATTAATTACAAAATAGATCATGAGTGATAGCAATATAATTTATATAATTTATTTTTCATAAAAAAATATAATCTTATAAAATGAAACAAAAACTAAAAAACAAAAATTATTATTTAGTAATAAATTTTACTTTGATTTTGAATAATTTTAGGTTTTGCAATGATGTTTTAATTTATATCTATCAAATTAATAATAACATATTAATTTAATTTTTGATAATTGATATCATAACTATTAATAAAATTATTTATATTTAGTTTATATTATATATAATTATAATGATTATTATTACTAAATATAGTATTCACATTTTTAAAAAATTTAAAATTTTTACATTTTCAAAGGTTATAACCTTTTAAAATGTGAGAAAATATCAAAAATAATTTTTTTGTTATTTCATTGTTAAATAAAACCTATATACCACTAAATGACTAAACACTTAAATCAATAACTCCTAAATCTCGAAAACCCAAAATAATTAATAATAAATCTCAATATTATTTTTTTCATTATAATTTAAAATATTCATTTTATTTTTTTATTCATTTATTTTTATAAAAATATTAATTACAAAATAAATTATGAGTTAGACGATTATAATTTATATATATTATTTTTCATCATAAAATATAGATAAACTTTTTAATTTTAAAATATAATTTTTTTCATTATTTTAAAATATAGATAAACATCAAAAAATTTAAAATATAATTTTTTTCATTATTTTAATATTTATCAATAAAAGTGTTTATATTGAAATTATATGATATATAATTATTAATATTTTTATAACTAAATATTCTATTCACATTTTAAAAAATTTTAAATATTATTATATTTTCAAAGGTTATAACCTATGAAAATGAGAAAAAATTACGAAAATTTTTTTTGTTATTTAATTTTTTAAATTAAACCTATAAATGACTAAATGCCAAAATACATAAATCGCTAAACTCTTAAATGACAAAACCTCTAAATAATTAAATCATTAAACTAGTATACATTAATAATAAATCATAAATATTATTTTAATTTGTATTCAGTATAATTTTAAATTTTTATTTTAATTATTTTATCAGTTTATTTTTATATAAATATAAATTACAAAATAAATTATTAGTGAGACAGACCTAATTTAAATTAACCACGTATACCCTAAACAATAAATAAGAAATCTAAATATTATTTTTTTCGTTATAATTTAAAATATTCATTTTAATTAGTTATTTGTTTATTTTTATATAATTATTAATTACAAAATAAATTATGAGTTAGACAAATATAATTTATATAAATTATATTTCATCAAAAAATTATAAGTAAACTTTTCAAAAGAAAAAAAATTTCAAAACAAAAAATTATTATATAGCAATATATATTACTTTGCTTCTTAATTATTTTAGGTTTTGTAATTATATTTTAATTGATATCTATCTTATTAATAATAGATTATTAATTTATTTTTTGAACATAATTAAAATATTTATCAATAAATATTTTTATATTGAATTTATATGATATATAAATATAATGATTATTATAACTAAATAATTGAATTCACTTTTGAAAAAAATTTAAAAATTATTATATTTTTAAATGTTATAACATTTGAAAATATCAAAAAATAATAAAAATAAAATTTTTGTTATTTTATTTTTTAAATAAAACCTATAAACCACTCAATGCTATGGGTGCTCATGGGACGGGACGAAATGGGGATTACAAATCTCCAGTCCCTTCCCATAGTTCGGAGATTTTTTTTTGAAGATCCAAACCCCTCCCATAGGTTGAAAATATCAGGACTGGATGAGATGGAGATTGCGGATTTTAGGAGAAAACGGTCTGGGGACGGAACGGAGTTCGGACACTTTTTTCAATTTATTTTCTTCAAAACAACCAAGTTAGTTCATGTCGAAACCTTTTGTTGTACCATTTATCATTCCTTAGTTATGTATCTTTCAAACTCAAATTGTGTCAATTCTATTTTGTCAAATAGGTTGGATACCGCAAACGAGTTCCATTACCTTGTCAAAAGTTGGATAGAAATGTTAAATATAACGGGACCGAGTTGTGTGCTTAATTTGTTTCTTTGTTTTGTCACAAGTTGGCTTTGTTTAGCCAAGTGAAAGTTAACCATAATAGCAATACTACATTTTTAAAACAATTACTTAAGATATTAAGGAATAGCTAAAGATGACCACAAACATTGGTAGCAGCAATTACTACTTATGTAATTGCTAAAATTAAGCAGCTTAATATAACAAAAAAAATACAACTAATAACAACCATGATAATAATCATTTCAAAGGTCCGTCCCGTAACATCAATGAAAATCCAAACCCAATTAATTATCTCTTATAAAACTCCTCCCTTTTCTTCCTCCACTGTAGAAGGACAACCAAAGATTAAAATGTGTTAAACATGTAGACATAAATTTCTAAGATGAAAGAGTAATAAAAAAACAAAATATTACCTTATAAAATTTAAATCACCCATTCCAAATTTAGTTGGCCAACTATATTTGGAAGAATATTAGGATCTTGAGACCCCTCTAAAAATTTTAATTGAACCATATTTTTATTAAATTGAATGAATAAAATTATAAAAGTGAAAGTAAAATTTACAAGATTTGTATACTAACCTGATTTATTATCATCAAGGTCTTGAACTAATTCTTCAATTTCAATAGGTTTGTTTGAGCTTCTCAACCAAACTTGTAGACATATGAGAACTTCAGCTGTAATAGGTGTTAAAGAACTCCTAAATTTATCTAAAGTTCTTCCCCTAGTGCTAAATGTAGTTTTGTAGGCCACAAGAGTTGCTTGGATAGCAAATACATCCCTTGCTATATTTGCCAAAGATGGATACCTATCCTCATTTACCTTCCACCAGTTTAGAAGATCAAAATCAATTCTATTTTTTTCAAGTTTGTCCTCCAAGTACGTATCCAAATCTTCCAAAGCTGCAACTTCTTGTTCTTTCTCCAATTCAACAAAAAAAAATCATCAACATAAGTATCACTACCATCAAACAAATCATCATTTTTGTTCAACACATTAGAAGAGAAATCATCTTCTTTTGATTCAACTTCATTTAAATCTTTATCATCATCCTTCATCTCATTTAAAGCATTTATAACATTTTTCACCAAATTTTTAGCCAATTCCTCACTATAATTCTAAGTGTACTTAGCCTTGAGATATTTGAGCTTATATCTAGGATCCAACACTACTGCTACAAAAAGTATAATATTTGTTGATTGAAGAGAACCCCAATATTTATTGATTTTATGCCTCATTTTCATACACATTTCAGACACCATTGTATCTCTACTATTTTCACAAAGCTCAATTTTTTTTCAAAATTCGAATAATTTTAGGAAAATAAATGTTAGAGGTAGAATATTATGAGCCAGAAAATTTACAATTTAACTCATAAAAAATTTTCAAGAAATGATCCAAAATTTTGGCATTTGTTCAGTCTCTCTCAGTTGGAACGTTTGAACCAAACTACTTTAACAACCTTTTGTTTTTGTCTTCCAACTTATCAAATTCTTTTTGATATTTTATATCAGTTTGTAGCATCAAATAAGTTGAATTCCATCTTGAAGGTCAATCTAATTGCAATGAAGATCCATATGTCTAGTTTGCTTCTTCAACACATAACTTAAACATATCTAATCTTTTAGGACTTCTCCTCACATATTTCACCACACCTTTAATTTTTTGAATAGCACCCTCAACTACCGCAATGCCATATATGACAATTAAGTTTAAAATATGAGCACAACATCTCAAATGAAAATGCTCGCCTCTCAAAGGTACAACACTTTTCTTCACATTCTTTTTTTCAATTGTTTAACTACAACATCATTATTTGATGCATTGTCAACAGTAATGCACATCAACTTTCTCAAACCTCATTCATTCATGCAAAACTCAATAGCATTTCTAATATTAACTCCAGAATGACTTTTAATTACACAAAAGTTCAAAAGCCTTTTATGCATATCTCATTGAGAATCAATGAAATGAAAAGTCAAACATATATAAGACAAATTTGGAATGTTAGTCCAAGTGTCGGTAGTCAATGAAACTCTACAACAAAGAGATGATATGCTATCAAATAATTTCTTCTTTTCCTTCACAAATAAAGAAAAACAATCCTTCAGTGTGGGGTGTCTAGATGAAATTTTAAATTGAGGCATACTAACTTCACAAAACTCCTTAAACTCATCCCTCTCAACAAAACAAAAAGGCAATTCATCTTTTATGATCATTTTCACCAGAGCCTCCCTAACATGTTGTTGATCAAATTTCCAATAAGATAATTTGTTATCCTCTAAACTAGTACCTTTAGTGAAACTCAACAACGATTGAGACTTGTCTTTACCTTTGTGATCTTCTATTAATTCATTGTTGTGTGGAAATTTCCTACAAGTCTTTCTCAAGTATTTCCATAAACCCAAAGTTCCTTGATCACTTTTTGCCAAGTATTCTTTCCTACACCATATACAAGCTGCCCTACCAGTTTCATTTCCCCTTGAATCAACTAATATCTCATTAGTTTTCCAAACAGCAGACTTATACTTTTTATGAACTTGAGGTTGAGATGTACCTTGAATTTCTTTTACAATTGGAATTGAAGAACCTATCATAAAAATATGAGGGTTCATGAAAGGATGATGATTGGATTTACCAGTACTTTGATCATTTGAGATGTGATCATCTTCAATTTATTGTATTTTTCGTTTACTGGTGGATTGTGCCATCTGCATTGCCATTAATTAATATGATATGTTAAGCATAAATACATATAAATATTTCAAACAAGCAACCTCTACAAAACTGAATGTAACATATTCAGCCCACCCATTCGGCGCAACCACAACACCACAACCAATACTCAACAAAACTGACTGAGACACATAATAATAAAAATTTATCACTCAATTCTCGTGAGAAAAACATACCAAAAGGCTGGTGGCATCTGAGACTCGTGGAGGCAACCAGAAGTGCGATGGACAAGGGCTGGACCTAACTGAACACAGCTGGAATGGTGTGAGATGGCCTGGAACTCGTCGGAACAGCAATAGGTGCGTCGGAATTGGATGGGCAGTAGCGAAATTGGTGGCATCTTCATGTTATATATATATATATATATATTCCTGGTTCTAGTATCGGTTTTTTAGGACGGGATGGTTCTTAGGATGGATATTGCTTAAGATCCGGAATGGTCCCAAAAGAAAAAATACGTGACAGAACGGGACGACAAAAGTCAAAGTCAATGGATTTTCTCAGTCCCGATTCTTTCGGGACAAGACTTTGGGGCGGGTCGCGAATCTCCGTGTCCTATGAGCAGCCCTACTAAATGCATATAAATTTAAATCAGTAATCTCCTAAACCCCGTAATGCTTTATTACATAAACATTAAACCGCTAAATACTACTTAATAATTAATAAATATAATTTTCATTGCTATTTATTATATTTTTTAATATTCATTTTAATTATAATAAGTGTATTTATTTAGAAATATTTATTACAAAATAAATTATGAGTGAGACAAATATAATTTAAATAATATATTATTTATTTAATAAAAATATATGCTTATAAAAGAAGTATAAATTTAAAAAGTAAAAATTATTATCAAGTAATATAAGTTACTTTAATTTTGAATCAATTTGGGTTTTGCAAATATTTTTTAATTATTATCTATGTTAATATTAATAGTTTATAAATTTAATTTTTGATCATTATTATAATATCTATCAATAAAATTATTTATATTAAATTTATATGATATATAATTATTAATATTATTATAACAAAATATTGTATTAAAATTTCAAAAAAATTTTAAATATTATTATATTTTAAAATGTTATAACCTATGAAAATGAAAAAAAAATTATAGAAATTTTTTTGTTATTTTATTTTTTTAAATAAAACCTATAAACCACTAAAAGCCTAAAAACATAAATCGCTAAACTCCTAACGACAAAACCTCTAAATACTTATATCATTAAACTGGTATACATTAATAATAAATCATAAATCTCATTTTAATTTTTATTCAATATAATTTTAAATTTTTATTTTAATTATTTATCAATTTATTTTATAGAAATATTAATTACAAAATTAATTATTAGAGAGACAGATCTAATTTAAATTAAACCGGTATCCCTAAATAATAAATAATTAATCTCATTTTTTTTCATTATAATTATAAATATTCATTTTAATTATTTATTCGTTTATTTATATATAAATATTAATTACAAAATAAATTGAGTTAGACAAAAAATAATTTATATAAAGTGTTTATCATCAAAAAATTATAGATAAACTTTTTAAAATAAAAAAAAATTTTAAGGAAAAAATTATTATATAGTAATATATTTTGCTTTTCTTCTGAATCATTTTAGGTTTTGTAATTATATATTAATTGATATCTATCTTATTAATAATAGATAATTAATTTATTTTTTGATCATTATTAGAATATTTATCAATAAAAATGTTTATATTGAATTTATATGATATATAAATTTAATAATTATTATAACTAAATATTGTATTCACTTTTGAAAAAAATTTTAAGATTATTATTTTTTTCAAAGATTATTACCTTTGAACTTGTGAAAAAACAAAAAAAATGTATATATTTTTTTATTATTTCATTGTTTAAATAAAACCTATAAATCACTAAATGCCTAAATACTTAAATCACTAAACTACAAAATCCCGATGCCCCTATATACATAATCGTTTAAATGGGCAAACCCTAAATAATAATTAATAAATCTCATTTTTATTTGTTTTATTTATAATTTAAAAAATTCATTTTGATTGTTTAGTTTTTTATTTATATATATATATATTAATTATAAAATAAATTATGAGTTAAAAATATAATTTATAAAAATTATTTTTGATCAAAAAATAGATAAGCTTATAAAAAGAATAAAAATTTAAAAACAAATAATAATTATTAAGTAATATATTTTGCTAAGCTTTTGAATAATTATAGGTGTTGATATTATATTTTATGTAATATTAATCTTATTCATAATAGATTTTTAATTTATTTTTTGAAAATTATTAGAATATCTTTCAATAAAATTGTTTATATTGAATTTATATGATATATTATTTTTATGATTATATTAAATAAATATTGTATTCACTTCTGAAAAAAATTTAACAATTATTATATTTTCAACGGTTTTAATTTTAAAAAATGAGAAAGAATACAAAAATAAATTTTTTGTTATTCCTTTTTTAAATAAAACCTATAGACCACTAAATGTTTACTTACTTAAATCAGTATCTCATATAACCTGAAACCCCTAAATACATTAACCTTATAACAATTGTATACTAATTAATAAATAATAAATCTCATTTTTTTTTCTATTTATTATAATTTTAAATATTAATTTTAATTATTTATATTTTAATTTTTAGAAAAATTAATTACAAAATAAATTTCTAGTGAAACAAATTTTATTTAAATAATTTATTTTTAATCATAAAAAAATATAAGCTGATAAAAATATGGAAAAATTAAAAATTAAATATTATTATTTAGTAATATATTTTTATTTGATTATGAATCACTTTAGGTTATGTAAATATATTTTAATTAATATTTATATTATTAATAATAGTTTATTAATTTAATTTTTGATCATTATTATAATATCTATCATTAAAATTATTTATATTGAATTTATATGATATATAATTAATAAGATTAATATAATTATACATGGTATTCACATTTCAAAAGATTTTAAAAATTATTTTATTTTTAAATGTTATAACCTTTGAATATCTAAAAAAAATCAAAAAAAAAATTTTATTTTTATTATATAAATAAAACCTATATACCACTAAATGCCTAAAAACATAAATTGCTAAACTCCTAAATGAAAAAACCTTTAAATAATCGATCCATTAAACCGGTATACCTTATATAATTATTGGGCAATTGTGCTTCCACTGTAGTGAGATTGAGATACAGAAACACAGAAACAACAGAAAACAAGCAATATATATATCCCAATTCAGCAACCATCCATGATAGAATCAAAAAATGAGAAATAAACACCGAAAATAATGTGGTTCAATAGTCGCTCAGTACGACTAGCTAAATCCACTAGAAAATGTTTATGCATTATAGATTAAAGAAACACAAATGTCTTACAGTATGTAGCACACAGAATAGTCACGATAAATCACATAGAGAGAAGAGAGAGAGACGATGAACAGTTGCACAGGTCCAAAAATAGCCACTCAAATATAAAATAACAAAACATTTTATATAAAAATTTCTCTCGATTCATTTAACCGGAGCGGGTTGGATCATGAGACGGTTCATGCTTTGCTCCAATTTTGGCCCGGTGTCCGGTTTGTGAGACCTCCATTATTATGCTACTACTGCATCCCCAGCCTCTTAATATTTTTTTCCCTCACTTACATGAAAATATTAAAAAAAAAATATTTGGTTATACAAACTGATTATAAAAAAATAAACTACATATACAGCAATAATAAATCTTAAATCTCATTTTAATTTGTATTCATTATAATTTTAAATATTCATTTTAAATATTTATTAGTTTATTTATATATAAATATTAATTACAAAATAAATTGAGGTGGACAAAAATAATTTATATAAATTATTTTTCATCAAAAAATTTTAAATAATCTTTTTAAAAGAAAAAAAATTTTAAAAACAAAAAATTATTATATAGTAATATATTTTGCTTTGCTTCTGAATCATTTTAGGTTTTGTAATAATATTTTAATTATATCTATCTTATTAATAATAGATCATTAATTTATTTTTTGATCAATATTAGAATATTTATTAATAAAATTGTTTATATTGAATTTACATGATATATAATTATAAAGATTATTATAACTAAATATTATATTTACATTTGAAAATAATTTAAATATTATTATAAAAAAAAGGTTATCATTTTTGAAAATGAGATAAAATCACCAAAATAATATTTCGTTATTTTATTGTTTATATAAAACCTATAAAATACTAAATGCCTAAATGCTTAAATCATTAAACTCCTAAACCCCAAAACCCTAAAACCCTTAAATACTTAAACATTTAAACCATCTTTAAAGGTTTAAGTATTTATAAATAATATATAAATATCTATCAATAAATAATAGTTTATTAACTGATTTTTTGATCATTATTATATTTATATTTATATTTAGTTTATTAATATCTATCAATAAAATTGTTTATTTTTAATCTACATGATATATAATTATTAAGTTTATTATAACTAAATATTGTATTCACATTTGAAAAAAATTTAAAAATTATTATATTTATAAATGTTATTACCTTCAAAATTGATAAAAAATTTGAAAAATATTTTTTTTGTTATTTCATTATTTAAAATTAACATATAAACTACTAAATGCATAAACACATAAATCACTAAACTCCTAAACTCCTAAATACTTAAAACATTAAACCGGTATACCCTAAATAATTAATCATAAATCTCATTTTTATTTGTATTCATTATAATTTTAATATTCATTTTGTTATTTATTAGTTTATTTTTATAGAAATATTAATTGCAAAATAAAATTATGAATAAGATAAATATAATTTAAATAACTTATCTTCATCAAAAAAATTTATAAGCTTATAAAAAGAATCAAAAATTTAAAAATAAAAAATTATTATTTAGTAATATATTTTACTTTGATTTTGAATCATTTTAGGTTTTGCAAATATATTTTAATTAATATCAATCTTATTAATAATAGTTTATTAATCTATTTTATGATCAGTATCATAAAATCAATCAATAAAATTTTTTATATTGAATTTACAATATATTTAATTTGTATGATTATTATAATTAAATATTGTATTAACATTTGAAAAAAAAATTAAAAATTATCATAATTTCGATGGTTATAACCTTGAAAATGAGAAAAAATTATTAAAATAATTTTTTTTATTTAATTATTTAAATAAAAGCTATAAACCACAAAATACCTAAATACTTATATTACAAAAATCCTAAACCCTGATACTACTGCACCACATACACACAGCGAGGACCATAGTACACACGTGCAAATATTCTTGTCCATTTTGGTGTAGCATTTAGAGGGGCCGGCAAGTCCTGGAATTAGCCAGAAGCATGGGTCACCAACTTGTAGGGGGTCCCTCTAGTAAGCAGGGATGATAACATTCAGAAAACTGACGAGAACAAGCAAAGTTGTCGGGAGTAAACCCAGGAGTAGCTAGGAGTGTGTCAACTAGAGCTATCAGGCAGCATAGAGGGCTACCCAATGGTCGCCCAACAGGAGTAGCGGGTAATCCATGATTAATTGGAAAGCTAGAAAAATCCGAAGCATCACCAAGCAGTTCTAGTAAGCAATGGAGTCCAGACCAGCCACAGGGGAGCGAAAGATTCAAACTTGTAGTTTATGTTTGTAGTCTTATTTGTATTTTGGACTTTTATGTACCATGTACTTGTAGAGATGGATCATGACATACTCACACACACAATCTTGTCTATTCTCTATGCAGCATGCAATGCCGGCAACTGGACCCATCAGTATCTCTAAGTGGGGCCCACTATGCATTTTGTAAATACTCATTAGGTGATGCTGCACTTCCGAGAACAGAAGACCCATCTTTATAGAGTATTTTGTAATTTTATTGTATTCTAGCTTGGTTGTACACGTAGATAATGAGACTATGAGATGGACCTCATCATACTTGCACACCGATGCATGCATATTTTTTGATATTTTGTCGGTGCAACATACAGCCACTTCTTGGAGCTCGAGGAGGAAGCATTCTAACCCAAGAGATTCTATTTTGAGGATCATTAGAGCAAACGAATATGGAATTCAGAGGTGAGAATGAATTGACAAAGTGCCATAGATATGGACTTGTGGATTTATGGGTATTTAGTTTTACATGTCTTCCATTGCATAGCAATGACATAGGCAAATGCTTGATGCTGCATGTCACACACATGCACAAAATTATATTTGCATAGTATAAATATGATGCATCATTCAAGTTCCCCCAAAAGGCTTGGACAAATCTGAATGGAAAGGACGTAGTGCACATAATGACTCAATGCCAACTCTGAAGTCCGGGAATGCCAGGTGATTTTAGTTGTATTCTTACGCTTGGAATTATTAGGCATTATGTCTTTTTATGTATTTTATGCATAGAATCATTAAGGTGCATAGGATTTGGCATGCTTGTCTAAATTAGTCAGCCTTTTAGTCTCTTGTAAGTTGTGTGCCTAAATGATAAATAAAGTGTGTATTTTCCAAAAAAAAAACAAAAAAAAACCATAAACACTAAACTTTAAATCCTAAACCTTAAACCATAAACTATAACCCCAACCCATAAACCGTAAATCCTAAATCTCATGTTTTGCACTTTTATAATCAAATGACTAAGTGTTAATTTTAAATTGAAATTCACAACTTTTAGGAATGTCACAGATTTATCTTTTTGTATATGTAACACAAAGTCATGACTCAAGGGGTAAATTATGGATTCAGTCTCTTTCTTGCTTTAGATTATTGTAGCATTAGCAATGGTCATGAATGTATATTTTGTCTCTAGAACACAAAATCATATCGATCAGAAAATGCCTTAACTTGTGGCTCTCTGTTGAACATATTGTTATGGCACTAAGAATGATCATGAATATATATTTAATCACTATAATACTGGGTCACAGTATTGGATATGAGCATAGCTTGTGCATTTTATCTTTATATTGCAAAGTTATTGCACTAGGAATGATTATAACTTTGGACATTCCTAAAGAGCAAAAGTCATGACCCTAGAAATAGTTAAAGCTCGAGTACTACTCTTTATAACTTTTTAAAGCTAAAATTCTTGGGATTGGAAATATCACTATAGCTTTTTCCTTTGATTTGTGACCTCAAGTGTCAATATGCAATACTAATATTTTTAGCAATGATTAAAACATTTTATACATTTGAATATGATTCATTTACACCTTTTTGGGTATTGTGAGCTTGTAAACATAACTCATTTAATATAAAAAGAAAGACATGATTCTTTTCATAACCATGATGATATAAAAAAAAGTCTTAGACATGCAAATAAAATAATTTTTTTTATTCTTGATTGAAAGAGAGCCCATACTTCTTGCCCTGCTCAAACTGCTCTGTGCTAGTTAGTTCTAATAGGCTACAAGGTGGTTATTTTTTTAGAGGTGAACAATGTTTTAAAAAAAGTGCTTTGAGTGTGTGCATGAGAGATATTTTAAAAGAAATTACAATAATCAATATAAATAGCATCCTCAACAACTAGCTATTTCAACACATAGGGGCAAAACTTTGGTTTAGTTTGTTAGCGTACATGAGTCAAATTACCTTTGATAGCCCAGTGATTCAACATCATATATGATGATACATAATAGAGATAAAGTAAAAGCTCCTATTATTTTGGTTAGAGCTTTATCAATCATTCTAGAGTTGAGAGATGAACAAAATACATTATTTTAATTATTCAGTATTATTTTAATTTGTATTTTTTTATTTATCAGTTTATTTTTATTGAAATATTAATTACAAAATATAATTATTAGTGAGACGGATCTAATTTAAATTAAACCGGTATATCCTAAGTAATAAAGAATAAATCTCATTATTTTTTTCATTTTAATTTTAAATATTCAAATTTAATTATTTATTTGTTTATTTTTATATAAATATAAATTACAAAATAAATTATGAGTTACACAAATATAATTTATATAAATTGCTTTTCATCAAATTAATATAGATAAACCTTTTAAAAGAAAAAAAAATTCAAAACAAAAAATTATTATATGGTAATATATTTCGCTTTGCTTCTGAATCATTTTAGGTTTATAAATATATTTTAATTGATATCTATCTTATTAATAATAGATTATTAAGTTATTTTTTCATCATTATTAGAATATTTATCAATAAAAATGATTCTATTGAATTTATATGATATATAAATATAATGATTATTATAACTAAATATTGTATTCACTTTTGAAAAAAAAATTTAAAATTAATATATTTTCAAAGGTTATAACCTTTGAAAATGTGAAAAAATAAAAAAAATAAATTTTTTGTTATGTCATTTTTTATTTAAAAACTATAGATCATTAAATACTTACTTAAATCTGTAAGCTCATAAATCCCGAAACCCCTAAATACATAAAGTTTTTAACAGCTATATACTACTTAATAAATAATAAATCCCATTTTTATTTCTCTTTATTATAATTTTGAATATTAATTTTAATTATTTATAGTTTAATTTTTTAGAAAAATTAATTACAAGATAAATTTCGAGTGAGACAAATATTATTTAAATAATTTATGTTAATAAAAAAAATATAAGCTTATAAAAAGAAGGAAAATTTTAAAAATTAAATATTATTATTTAGTAATATATTTTGATTTAATTTTGAATCATTTTGTGTTATGTAAATATATTTTAATTAATATTAATTTTATTAATTTAATTTTTGATCATTATTATAATATCTATGATTAAAATTATTTATATTGGATTTATATGATATATAATTAGCAAGATTAATATAATTATACATGGTATTTACATTTCAAAACATTTGAAAATTATTTTATTTTCAAAGGTTATAACCTTTGAAAATTAGAAAATATCAAAAATAGAATTTTAAATTTTTATTATATATATAAAACCTATAAACCACTAAATAATCAAAACATTAAACCAGTATACCATATATAATAAATTATAAATCTCATTTTAATTTGTATTCATTATAATTTTAAATATTCATTTTAATTATTTATTAGTTTATTTTTTATAAAAATATCAATCAAAAAATAAATAATGAGTGAGACAAATATAATTTTAATAATTTATTTTTAATAAAAAAAAGCTTATATAAAGAAGTAAAAATTTAAAAACAAAAAATTATTATTTAGTAATATATTT
Source organism: Sapria himalayana (assembly GCA_029783825.1). NCBI lineage: Eukaryota > Viridiplantae > Streptophyta > Magnoliopsida > Malpighiales > Rafflesiaceae > Sapria > Sapria himalayana. The sequence goes on along the minus strand of JAREIK010001065.1, from coordinate 25,214 downwards.
TACTTTGATTTTCAATCATTATATATAGGTTTTGCAATTATATTTTAATTGCGATCAACCTTATTAATAATAGTTTATTAATTTTTTATTTGATCATTTTTATAATATAAAACAATAAAATTACTTATATTCAATTAATGTCTACTAATCATTAAGCTATCATAACTAAATATTATATTTACATTTGAAAAAAATTTAAAAATTATTATATTTTCTAAGGTTATAACCTTCAAAAATGATAAAAAATCACAAAAATAATTTTTTTTATTTTATTATTTAAATAAAACTTATAAACCACTAAATGACTAAACATTTAAATCTCTAGACTCATAAACCCAAAATCCCCATAAATACTTAAACCATTAACACTATATAACCTAAATAATAAATAATAAATCTCATTTTTATTTGTATTCATTATAATTTTCAATATTCATTTTAATTATTTTTTAGTTTATTTTTATAGAAACATTAATTACAAAATAAATAATGAGTGAGACATATATAATTTAAATAAATTATTTTTTATGAAAAAAAAAATAACTTATAAAAAAAAAAATTTTCAAAATTTTAAAATTTTATTTAGTAATATAATTTACTTTGATTTTAAATTATTTTGGGTTCTGCAAATATATTTTAATTAATATCTATCTTATTAATAATAGTTTATTAATTTATTTTTGATCATTATTATAATATATATTAATACATTTTTTTATATTGAATTTACAACAAATATAATTAATATGATTATTATAACTAAGTATTGTATTCATATTTTAGAACTATTAAAAAATTATTATATTTTTAAAGGTTATAACCTTTAAAAATCACGTAAATTCATAAAAATAATTTTTTTGTTATTTCATTGATTAAATAAAACCTATAAACAAAAAAATGTGTAAGCATATAAATCAATAAACTCCTTAATCCCAACACAACAAAAAACTTAAACAATTAAATAGTTATACCCTAAATAATAAATCATAAATCTCATTTTTATTAGTATTCATTATAATTTTAAATATACATTTAATTATTTATTAGTTTAATTTTATAGAAATATAAATTTAAAAATAAATTATTAGAGAGACAAATATAATTTAAATAATTTATTTTTCATCAAAAAATATATAGGCTTATAAATGGATACAAAAATTTAAAATTAATATTTCGTAAAATATTTCACTTTGATTTTGAGTCATTTTAGGTTTTGAAAATATATTTTAAACAATATTTATCTTATTAATATTTGGTTATTAATTTTTTATGATTATTATTATAATAAATATCAATAAAATAGTTTATATTGAATTTATATTATATAAAATTATTATGATTATTATAAGTTCATATTGTATTCACTTTTCAAAAAAATTTAAAAATTATTATATTTTCAATGGTTATAACCTTCAAAAATGAGAAAAATAACAAAAATAATTTTTTTGTTATTTTATTTTTTATATAAAACCTATAAACCACTAAATGACTAAATACTAAAATGACTAAACTCCGAAACCCCGAAGCCCATAAATACTTAAAATATTAAATTAGCATAGTCTAAATAATAAATCATAAATCTCAGTTTTATTAGTATTCATTATAAATTTAAATATTCATTTTAATTATTAATCAGTTTATTTTTATATAAATATTAATTACAAAATAAATTATTAGTGCGACATATATAATTTAAATAATTTATTTTTTATAAAAAAATGCTCATAATAAGATGCACAATTTTAAAAATAAAAAATTATTAATTAATAATATATCTTATTTTGATTTTGAATCAATTTAGATTTTACAATTATATTTTAATTTATATCATTATTTTAAATACAAGTTAATTAATTTATTTATTGATCATTATTATAATAATTATAAATAAAATTATTTATATTGAGTTTACATTATATATAAATATTAATATTATTATAACTAAATATTATATTAACATTTAAAAAAAATTAAAATTATTATATTTTCAAAGGTTACAACCTTCAAAATTTAAAAAAAATAAAAAAATTAAATTTTTTGTTTTTTCATTCTTATCATAAAAACTATAAATCACTAAAGGTCTAAACAATTAAATCACTAAATTTCTAAACCACAAAACACCTAAATACTTAATCCATTAAACCGGTATATCCTGAATAATAAATCTCAATTTTATTTATATTCATTATAATTTTAAATATTCATTTTAATTATTTAGTAGTTTATTATTATAGAATTATAAATTACAAAATAAATTATGATTAATACTATTATAATTTAAATAATTTATTTTTAATAACAAAAATATAAAGTTATAAAAAAAGCAAAACATTCAAAAAAATTATTATTTAGTAATATATATTACTTAGATTTGAATAAATTTAGATTTTGCAAATACTTTTTAAATAATAACCAATTTATTAATAATAGTTATTAATTTATTTTTAAATCATAATTATAATATCTAGCAATATAATTATTTATATTGAATTTAAATGAATTATAATTATGAAGATTATTATAAATAAATATTATATTTACAATTGAAAAAAATTTAAAAATTATTATATTTTCAAAAGATATAATCTTCAAAAATTAGAAAAAATAATAAAAATAAATTTTTAGCCATATCATTGTTTAAATAAAACTTATAAACCACTAAATACCTAAATACTAAAACCTCTAAACTCCTAAACACAAAATGCCCTAAATACTTAAACCTTTAAACTCGTAAATATTTAAATATAATTTAAATAATTTATTAAAATATTAAATACAAAATAAATTATGAGTGATACAAATATAATTTAAATAATTTATTTTTCATCAAAAAAATAAATAAGCTTATAAAAAGAAGAAAAAACTAAAAAACAAAAATTATTATTTAGAAATAAATTTTACTTGGATTTAAATATTTTTAGGTTTTACAATTATATTTTAATTTATATCCAACATAATAATAATAACAAATTAATTTATTTTTTCATAATTGATATCATATATATCAATAAAATTGTTTATATTTAGTTTATTTTATATATAATTATAATGATTATTATTACTAAATATTATATTCACATTTTTTAAAAAAATTTTAAAATTATTATATTGTCAAAGGTTATAACCTTTGAAAATGTGAAAAAATATCAAAAATAATTTTTTTTTGTTATTTCATTGTTTAAACAAAACCAATAAACCACTAAATGCCTAAAAACATAAATCGCTAAAGTCCTAAACGACAAAACTTCTAAATACTTAAAATATTAAACTTGCATACATTAATAATAATTCATAAATCTCATTTTAATTTTTATTCAGTATAATTTTATATTTTTATTTTATTTAATTATTAGTTTATTTTTATTGAAATATTAATTACAAATAAATTATTAGTGAGACAGATATAATTTAAATTAAACTGGTATACCCTAAATAATAAAGAATAAATCTCATTTTTTTTCATTATAATTTTAAATATTCATTTTAATTATTTATTTGTTTATTTTTATATAAATATTAATTAAAAAATAAATTATGAATTAGACAAATATAATTTATATAAATTATTTTTCATCAAAAAATATAGATAAACTTATTAAAAGAAAAAAAAATTAAAAACAAAAAATTATTATATAGTAATATAATTTTCTTTTCTTCTGAATCATTATAGGTTTTGTAATTATATTTTAATTGATATCTATCTTATTAATAATAGATTATTAATTTATTTTTTGATCATTATTAGAATATTTATCAATAATATTGTTTATATTTAATTTAGATGATATATAAATATAATGATTATTATAATACTAAGTGTACTTAGCCTTGAGATATTTGAGCTTATATCTAGGATCCAACACTACTGCTACAAGAAATATAATATTTGTTGACTGAAGAGAACCCCAATATTTATTGAATTTATGCCTCATTTTCATACACATTTCAGGCATCATTGTATCTCTACTATTTTCACAAAGCTCAATTTTTTTTCAAAATTCGAATAATCTCAAGAAAATAAATACTAGAGGTACAATATTATGAGCCAGAAAATGTACAAGTTACCTCATAAAAAGTTTTTAAGAAACAAGCCAAAATTTTGGCATTTGTTCAGTCTCTCTCAGTTGGAACGTTTGAACCAAACTTTTTCAAAAACCTTTTGTCTTTTTCCTCCATCTTATCAAATTCTTTTTGATATTTTATATCAGTTTGTGGCATCAAATAAGTTGAATTCCATCTTGTAGGAAAATCTAATTGCAATGAACATCCATATGTTAAGTTTGCTTCTTCAACACATAACTTAAACATATCTAATCTTTTAGGACTGCTGCTCACATATTTCACCACACTCCTAAATGCATATAAAGTTAAATCAGTAAATTCCCAAACACCGTAATGCCTAAATACATAAACCATTAAACCACTAAATACTACTTAATAATTAATAAATATATTTTTTATTGCTATTTATTAGATTTTTAAATATTCATTTTAATTATTTATTAGTGTATATATTTAGAAATATTTATTACAAAATAAATTATGAGTAGGACAAATATAATTTAAATAATATATTATTTATCTAATAAAAATATACACTTATAAAAGATGTATAAATTTAAACATTAAAAATTATTATCAAGTAATATAAGTTAGTTTAAATTTGAATCAATTTGGGATTTGTAAATATTTTTTAATTAATATCTATCTTAATATTAATAGATTATAAATTTAATTTTTGATCATTATTATAATATCTATCAATAAAATTATTTATATTGAATTTATATGATATTTAATTATTAATATTATTATAACAAAATATTGTATAAAAAAAATTTTAAATATTATTATTTTTTCTAATGTTATAACCTATGAAAATGATAAAAAATTATAGAAACTTTTTTGTTATTTTTTTTAAAATAAAACCTATAAACCACTAAAAGCCTAAAAACATAAATCGCTAAAATCCTAATGAAAAAACCTATAAATACTTAAATCATTAAACTGCTATACATTAATAATAAATCATAAATCTCATTTTAATTTTTATTCAGTATAATTTTAAATTTTTATTTAATTATTTATCAATTTATTTTATAGAAATATTAATTACAAAATAAATTATTAGTGAGACAGATCTAATTTAAATTAAACCGGTATCCCTAAATAATAAATAATAACTCTCTTTCTTTTATAATATAATTTTAAATATTCATTTTAATTATTTATTTGTTTATTTATATATAAATATTAATTACAAAACAAATTGAGTTAGACAAATATAATTTATATGTATTATTTTTCATCAAAAAATTATAAATAAACTTTTTAGAAGAAAAAAAAAATTTCTAAGCAAAAAATTATTATATAGTAATATATTTTGCTTTTCTTCTGAATCAATTTAGGTTTTGTAATTATATTTTAATTGATATCTATATTATTAATAATAGATTAATAATTTATTTTTTGATCATTATTAGAATATTTATCAAAAAAATTATTTATATTGAATTTATATGATATATAAATATAATGATTATTATAACTAAATATTGAATTCACTTTTGAAAAAAATTTAAAAATTATAATATTTTCAAAGGTTACAACCTTTGAAAATATAAAAAAATAATAAAAATAAATATTTTGTTATTTTAATTTTTAAATAAAACTTATAAACCACTAAATGCATACCCAGTTAAATCCGTAAACTCCTAATGCTCATAATGCCTAAATACATAAACCATTAAACCGCTATATACTACTTAATAATAAAGAAATCTAATTTTTACTTCAATTTATTATAATTTTAAATATTCATTTCAATTATTTATTAGTTTATTTTTATATAAATTTTTATTACAAAATAAATTATGAGTGAGACAAATATTATTTAAATAATTTATTTTTAATAAAAAAAAGATAAAAGCTTATAAAAGAAGAAAAATTTTAAAAATTAAAAATTATTATAGAATAATATTTTTTTAGTTTAATTTTGAATCAATTTAGGTTTTGTAAATTTTTTTTAATTAATATATCTTATTAAAAATAGTTGAATAATTTAATTTTTAATCAATATTATAATATCTATCAATAAATTTGGTTATATTGAAATTATATGATATATAATTATTAAAATTATTATAACTAAATATTGTATTCACATTTGAAAAAATTTTAAATATTATTATATTTTCAAAGGTTATAATCTTTGAAAATGACAAAAATTACAAATTTTTTTTGTTATTTTATTGTTTAAAGAAAACATATAGACCACTAAATGCCTAAAAACATGAAATGCTAAACACTTATACTACAAAACCTCTAAATACTTAAACTATTAAATTGGTATACATTAATAATAAATCATAAATCTCATTTTAATTTTTATTCAGTATAATTTTAAATTTTTATTTTAATTATTTATCAGTTTATTTTTATAGAAATATTAATATCAAAATAAATTATCAGTGAGACAGATATAATTTAAATTAAACTGGTATATCCCAAATAATAAATAAAAATCTCATTTTTTTTGATTATAATTTTAAATATTCATTTTAATTATTTATTTGTTTTTTTTATATAAATATTAATTAAAAAATAAATTATGAGTTAGACAAATATAATTTATGTAAATTAATTTTAATCAAAAAAATATATATAAAGATTTTAAAATAAAAAAAAATTCAAAAGAAAAAATAATTATATAGTAATATATTTTGCTTTGCTTATAAATCATTTTATGTTTTGTAATTATATTTTAATTGATATCTATCATATTAAATATAGATTATTAATATATTTTTTGATCATTATTAGAATATAAATCAATAAAATTGTTTATATTAAATTTATATGATATATAAATATAATTATTTTTATAACTAAATATTGAATTCGCTTTTGAAAAAATTTAAAAATAATAATATTTTCAAAGGTTATAACCTTTGAAAATTTCAAAAAATAATAAAAATAAATTTTTTGTTATTTTATTTTTTAAATAAAACCTATAAACCACTTAATACATAGATAATTAAATCAGTATACTCCTAAACCCGAAAATACCTAAATACATAAACCATTAATCCACTATATAATACATAATAATTAATGAATCCAATTTTTATTTCTATTTATTATAATTTTAAAAATTCATTTAATTATTTTTTAGTTTATTTTTAAAGAAATATTTATTACAAAATAATTTATTAGTAAGCCAAATATAATTTAAATAATTTATTAATAATCAAAAAATATATATACGCTTATAAAAGAAGTAAAATTTAAAAATTAAAATTTATTATCCAGTAATATATTTTACTTTAATTTTGAATCAATTTGGGTTTTGTAAATAATTTTTATTTAATATCTATCTTATTATTAATAGTTTATTAATTTAATTTTTGATCATTATTATAATAACTATCAATAAAATTGTTTATATTGAATTTATATGATGCATGATTATTAATAATATTATAACTAAATATTGTATTCACATTTTAGAAAATTTTAAATCTCAAAACCATTAAACTGGTATACATTAATAATAAATCATAAATCTCATTTTTATTTTTATTCAGTATACTTTTAAATTTTGATTTTGTATCATTTTAGATTTTGCAATTATAATTTAATTTTTATCATTCTTTTTAATATTAGTTTATTAATTATTTATTTATCATTATTATAATATCTATTAATAAAATTATTTATATTGAGTTTACATTATATATAATTATTAATATTATTATAACTAAATATAATATTCACATTTAAAAAAAATTAAAAATTATTATATTTTCAATGGTTATAACCTTCAAAAGTTAATAAAAAAAAAATTTAATTTTTTGTTTTTTAATACTTTAAATAAAAACTAAAAATCACTAAAGGCATAAACACTTAGATCACTAAACCCCAAAACACCTAAATACCTAAACCATTAAAACTGTAAATCCTGAATAATAAATAATAAATCTCACTTTTATTTGTATTTATTATAATTTTAAATATTAATTTTAATTATTTATTCGTTAATTTTTAATGAATTATAAATTACAAAATATATTATGAGAAAGATGAATATAATTTAAATAATATACTTTTAAGAACAAACAATATAAAATTATAAAAATAAGCGAAACATCAAAAACATTATTATTTAGTAATTTAATTTACATTGATTTTGAATAAATTTAGATTTTGCAAATATATTTTAAATAATATCTATCTTATTTATAATTGTTTATTAATTTATTTTTGATCATTAATATAATATCTATCAATATAATTGTTTATATTGAATTTATATGGTATATAATAATTATTATTATCATAACTAAATATAGTATTCACATTTAAAAATATTTAAAAATTGTTATATTTTCAAAGGTTATAACCTTCAAAAATGAGAAAAGATAACAAAAAATAAATTTTTTGTTATATCATTGTTTAAATAAAACTTATAACCATTAAATACCTAAACACATAAATCTCTAAACTCCTAAACCCAGAAGCCCCTAAATACTTAAATCATTAAACTCATAAACCTTAAATATAATTTAAATAATTTATTGAAATATTAATTACAAAATAAAATATGTGTGATACAAATATAATTTAAGTATTTTATTTTTTATCAAAAAATATATAATCTTATAAAATGAGGGAAAAACTAAAAAACAAAACGTATTATTTAGTAAAGAATTTACTTTGATTTTTAATCATTTTAGTTTTTGCAATTAAATTTTAATTTATATCTATCATATTAATAATAGTTTATTAATTTATTTTTTGATAATTGATATAATATCTATCAATAAAATTGTTTATATTTAGTTTATATTTTATATTTTTATAATAATTATTATTACTAAATATTGTATTCACATTTTTAAATAAATTTTAAAATTATTATATTTTCAAAGGTTATAATCTTTGAAAATTTCAAAAAATATCAAAAATAATTTATTTGTTATTTCATTATTTAAATAAAACCTATAAACCACTAAATGCCTAAATACTTAAATGAATAACTTCTAAATCTCGAAAACCCAAAATAGATAATTTCTTAATCAGATATATCCTAAATAATAAACAATAAATCTCATTTTTATTTTTTCATTATAATTTTAAATATTCATTTTAATTATTTATTTGTTTATTTTTATATAATTATTAATTACAAAATAAATTATGAATTAGACAATTATAATTTATATAAATTATTTTTCATCAAATAAAATATAGATAAACTTATTAAAAGAAAAAAAATTAAAAACAAAAAATTATTATATAATAATATAATTTCTATGCTTCTAAATCATTATTTGTTTGTAATTATATTTTAATTGAAATCAATCTTATTTAATAATAGATTATTAATTTATTTTTTGATCATTATTAGAATATTTATCAATAAAATTGTTTATATTGAATTTATATGATATTTAAATATAATGATTATTATAACTAAATATTGAATTCATTTTTGAAAAAAATTTTAAAATTATTATATTTTCATAGTTTATAACCTTTGAAAATGTGACAAAATAAAATAAAATATATTTTTTTATATTTCATTGTATAAATAAAACCTATAAACAACTAAATGACTAAACACTTAATTCAATAACTACTAAATCTCTAAAACCCTAAACAATAAATAATAATCCTTTTAAACCACTAACCCTAAATAATAAATAATAAATCTCAATATTATTTTTTTCATTATAATTTTAAATATTCATTTTAATTAATTATTTGTTTATTTTTATATAAATATTAATTACAAAATAAATTATGAGTTAGACAAATATAATTTATATAAATTATTTTTCATCGAAAAATAAGATAAAGTTATAAAAACAATAAAAAATTTAAAAACTAAAATTTATTATATAGTAATATATTTTGCTCTCCTTCTGAATCATTTTAGATTTTGTAATTATATTTTAATTGATATCTATCTTATTAATAATTTTTTATTTATTTATTTTTTGATCATTATTAAAATATTTATCAATAAAATTGTTTATATTGAATTTATATGATATATAAATATAATGATTATTATAACTAAATATTGAATTCACGTTTGAAAAAAATTTAAAAATTATTATATTTTCACGGTTATAACCATTGGAAATATGAAAAAATAATAAAAATAAATTTTATGTTATTTTATTTGTTAAATAAAACCTATAAACCACTAAATGCATACACAGTTATATCAGGAAACTCCTAAACCCTATAATGCCTATATACATAAACCATTTAACCACTATATACTACATTATAAATTGAATTTATATTTTAAATTATTATTATTTTAAATATTCATTTTAATTATATATTACTTTATTTTTATAGACATTTTAATTACAAAATTAATTATGAGTGCGACACATAAAATTTTATTAATTTATTTTTAATCAAAAAATATATATACACTTATAAAAGAAGTAAAAATTTAAAAATTAAAAATTAAAAATTATTTTCTAGTAATATATTTTACTTTAATTTTGAATCAATTTGTGTTTTGTAAATATTTTTTAATTAATATCTATTATATTATTAATAGTTTATTAATTTAATTTTTGATCATTATTATAATATCTATCAATAAAATTATTTATATTGAATTTATATCATATATAATTATTAATATTATTATAACTAAATATTATATTCACATTTCAAAAAATTTTAAATATTAATTTCTTTTTAATGGTTATAAACTTTGAAAATTAGAAAAAATAAAAAAAAATTCAATTTTATTATATAAATAAAACCTATAAACCACTAAATGCCTAAAAAGATAAATTGATAAACTCTTAAACGACAAAACTCCTAAATAATCAAATCATTAAACTGGTATACCACATATAATAAATCATAAATCTCATTTTAATTTGTATTCATTATAATTTAAAATATTCATTTTAATTATTTATTAGTTTATTTTTTATAGAAATATTAATTAAAAAATAAAGAATTAGTTAGACAAATATAATTTTAATAATTTATTTTTAATCAAAAAAAATATAAGCTTATAAAAATGTGATTTATTATTTATTAAGTAGTATATTGATGTTAAAATGTTTATGTATTTAAGGGTTTCGGGGTCTATGAGCTTACTAATATAAGTAAGGAAGTATTTAATTGTCTATAGGTTTTATTTCAAAAATAAAATAACTAAAAATTTATTTTTTTTATTTTGTCTCATTTTTTAAGATTATAACCTTTGAAAATATAATAATTTTTAAATTTTTTTCAAAAGTGAATTCACTATTTAGTTTCAATAATCATTATATTTATATATCATATAAATTCAAAATAAACAATTTTATTGATAAATATTCTAATAATGATCAAAAAATAAATTAATAAACAATAATTAATAAGATAGATATCAATTAAAATATAATTATAAAATATAAAATGATTCAGAAGGAGATCAAAATATATTACTATATAATAAATTTTAGTTTTTAAATTTTTTATTCTTTTCATAATGTTATCTATATTTTTCGATGAAAAATAATTTATATAAATTATATTTGTCTAACTCATAATTTATTTTGTAATTAAAATTAATATAAAAATAAACGAAGAAATAATTAAAATGAATATTTAAAATTATAATGAAAAAAGTAATATTGAGATTTATTATTTATTATTTAGGGTTACCAGTTTAAAATGATTATTATTTATTATTTAGGCTATCAGAGATTTAGGAGTTATTGAATTAAGTGTTTAGGCATTTAGTGGTTTATAGGTTTTATTTAAATAATGAAATATCAAAAAAAAATATTTTTTTTTATTTTTTCAAATTTTCAAAGTTTATAATCTTTGAAAATATAATAATTTTAAAATTTTTTTCAAATGTGAATTCAATATTTAGTTATAATAATCATTATATTTATATATCATATAAATTCAATATAAACTATTTTATTGATAAATATTATAATAATGATCAAAATATAAATTAATAATCTTTTATTAATAAGATATATATCAATTATAATATAATTACAAAACCTAAAATGATTCAGAACCAAAGCAAAATATATTACTATATAATAATTTTTTGTTTTAAAATTTTTTTTTTCTTTTAAAAAGTTTATCTATATTATTTTGATTAAAAATAATTTATATAAATTATATTTGTGTAACTCATAATTTATTTTATAATTAATATTTGTATAAATATAAACAAATATATAATTAAATTTGAATATTTAAAATTAAAATGAAAAAAAAATGAGATTCATTCTTTATTATTTAGGATATACCGGTTTAATTTGAATTAGATCCGTCTCACTAATAATTTATTTTGTAATTAATATTTCTATAAAAATAAACTGATAAATAATTAAAAAAAAGTAAAATTATACTAAATAATTAAAATAAATTATTTTGTCCCCCTCTCAACTCTAGAATGAATGCTAGATCTCTAACCAATAAAATATGAGCTTTTACTTTATCTCTATTATCTCTCATCATATTTGATGTTTAATCACTGGGCTATCAAAGGTAATTTGACTCATGTACGCTAACAGACGAAACAAAGTTGTACCCGTATGTGTTGAAATAGCTAGTTGTTGAGGATGCTATTTATATTGATTATTGTAATTTCATCTAAAATATCTCTCATGAACACACTCAAAGCGATTTTTTTAAAACATAGTTCACCTCTAAAAAAATAACCACCTTGTAGCCTATTAGAAAAAACTAGCCCCAGGGCGGTTTGAGCAGGGCAAGAAGTATGGGCTATCTTTCAATCAAGAATCAAAAAAATTATTTTATTGGCATGTCTAAGCCTTTTTTCATATCCTCATGGATATGAAAAGTATCATTTCTTTTCTTTTATATTAAATGAGTATTGTATAAAAGCTCACAATACCAAAAATGGTGTAAATGAATCATATTCAAATGTATAAAATGTTTTAATCATTGCTCAAAATATTATTCTTGCATATTGACACTAGAGGTCACAAATCAAAGGAAAAAGCCATAGTGATATTTCCAATCTTAAAAATATGAGTTATAGAAACTTATAAAGAGTAGTACTCGAGCTTTAACTATTTCTAGGGTCATGACTTTTGCTCTTGAGGAATGTCCAAAGTTACAATCATTCCTAGTGCAATGACTTTGCAATATAAAGATAAAATGCACAAGTTATGGTCATATCCAATACTGTGACCCAGTATTATAGTGATTAAATATGTATTCATGATCATTCTTAGTGCCATAACAGTATGTTCAACAGAGAGACACAAGTTATGGCATATTCTCATCGATATGATTTTGTGTTCTAGAGACAAAATACACAATCATGACCATTGCTAATGCTACAATAATCTAAAGCAAGAAAAAGAATGAATCCATAACTCACCCCTTGTGTCATGACTTTGTGTTACATATACAAAAAGATAAATCTGTGACATTCCTAAAAGTTGTGAATTTCAATTTTAATTTAACACTTAATCATTTGATTATAAAAGTGCAAAACATGAGATTTTTGATTTTGGGTTAATGGATTAGGGTTATAGTTTATGGTTTAAGCTTTAGGATTTAATGTTTTGGGTTTATGGTTTTTTTTTGTTTTTTTTTTTTTGGAAAATACACACTTTATTTATTATTTAGGCCCACAACTTACAAGAGACTAAAAAGCTGACTAATATTGGCCAGTCCACCAAATCCTATGCACCTTGATGATTCTATGCATAAAATAAATAAAAAAACATAATTCCTAATATTTCCAAGCGTACGAATACAACTAAATTCACCTGGCATTCCCAGATTTCAGAGTTGGCATTGAGTCATTATGTGCACTGTGTCCTTTCCATTGGGATTTGTCCACGCCTTTTGGAGGAACCTGCATGATGCACCATATTAAAACTATGCAAATATAAGATTATGTGTGTGTGTGACATGCAGCATCAAGCATTTGCCTATGTCATTGCTATGCAATAGAATACATGTAAAACTGAATACCCAAAAATCCACAAGTCCATATCTATGGCAATTTGTCAATTCATTCTCACCTCTGAATTCTTCATTCTTTTGCACCAATGATCCTCAAAAGAGTATCTCTTGGGTTAGAATGCTTCCTCCTAGAGCTCCAAGAAGTAGATGTATGTTGCATCGACAAAATATCAAAAAATATTCATGTATTGGTGTGCATGTGTGATGAGGTCCATCTAATAGTCTAATTATCTATGCGTACAACCAAGCTAGAATACAAGTGAAATAACAAAATGCTATAAAATGGATCTTCTACTCCTGGGAGTGTAGCATCGCCTAATGTGTATTTACAAAATGCATTAGTCGGCCCCACTTAGAGATACTCATGGGTCCAGTTGCCCTCATTGCATGCTACATAGTGAACAGACAAGATTGTATCTGTGAGTATGTCATGATCCATCTCTACAAGTACATGGTGCATACAAAGACCAAAATACAAATAAGACTACAAACATAAACTACAAGTTTGAATCATTTGCTCCCGTGTGGCTGGTCTGGACTCCATTGCTTACTGGCCCTGCTTGGTGATGCTTCGGATTTTGCCGGCTCTCCAATTAATCATGGATTACCCGCTACTCATGTTGGGTGACGGTTTGGTGGACCTCTATGCTGCTTGATAGGGCTCACTCCTAGCTACTCCTGCATTTACTCTCGACCACTTTGCTCGGTCTCGTTAGTTGTCTAAATGTTATCATCTCGGCTTGCTAGTTGGGCCCTCTAAAAGCTGGTGGCACATACTTTTGGCTACTTCTAGGACTTGTTGGCCCCTCTAAATGCAACACCAAAATGGACAAGAATATGTGCACAAGTGTACTGTGATCTATCTCTTTGTGTGTGTGGTGCAGTAGTATCAGGGTTTAGGAGTTTAGTAATTTAAGTATTTATTTATTTTGTGGTTTATAATTTTTATTTAAATAATTAAATAACAAAATAAAATTTTATTGATTTTTTCTCATTTTCAAGGTTATAACCATTGAAAATATTATAATTTTTAATTTTTTTTCAAATGTTAATACAATATTTAATTATAATAATCATAAAAATTAAATATCGAGTAAATTCAATAAAAATAATTTTTTTGATCAATATTATAATACTAATTATAAAATAGATTAATAAACTATTATTAATAATATAGATATTAATTAAAATATATTTGCAAAACTTAAAACGATTCAAAATAAATTTAAAATATATTACTAAATAATAATTTTTTATTTTTAAATTTTTTATTCTTTTTATAAGCTTATAAATTTTTTTGATGAAGATAAATTATTTAAATTATATTTGTCTCATTCATAATTTTATTTTGCAATTAATATTTCTATAAAAATAAACTAATAAATAATTAAATTGAATATTGAAATTATAATGAATACAAATAAAAATGAGATTTATGATTAATTATTTAGGGTATACCGGTTTAATGGTTTAAGTATTTAAATGTTTAGGAGTTTAGTGATTTAAGTGTTTAGGGCAATTAGTAGTTTATATTTTTTATTTAAATAATGAAATAACAAAAAAATTATTTTTCGAATTTTTTATCAATTTTGAAGGTTATAACCTTTATAAATATAATAATTTTTAATTTTTTTTCAAATGTGAATACAATATTCAGTTATAATAAACTTAATAATTATATATTATGTAAATTAAAAATAAACAATTTTATTGATAGATATTAATAAACTAAATATAAATATAAATATAATAATGATCAAAAAATAAATTAATAAACTATTATTTATTGATAGATATTTATATATTATTTATAAATACTTAAACCTTTAAAGTTGGTTTAAATGTTTAAGTATTTAATGGGTTTTGGGTTTTGGGGTTTATAAGTTTAATGATTTAAGCGTTTAGGCATTTAGTAGTTTATAGGTTTTATATAAACAATAAAATAATAAAAAAATTATTTTTGTGATTTTATCTTATTTTCAAAGATGATAACCTTTAAAAATATAATAATTTTTAAATTATTTTCAAATGTAAATATAATATTTAGTTATAATAATCTTAATAATTATATATCATGTAAATTCAATATAAATAATTTTATTTATAAATATTCTAATAATGATCAAAAAATAAATTAATAATCCATTATTAATAAGATAGATATCAATTAAAATATAATTACAAAACCTAAAATGATTCAGAAGCAAAGCAAAATATATTACTATATAATAATTTTTTGTTTTGAAAATTTTTCTTCTTTTAAAAAGTTTATCTATAATTTTTTGATGAAAAATAATTTATGTAAATTATTTTTGTCTAGCTCAATTTATTTTGTAATTAATATTTATATATAAATAAACAAATAAATAATTAAAATGAAATTTAAAAATTATAATGAAAAAAAATGAGATTTATTAATTATTACTTAGGGATACTATTTTAATTTAAATTAGATTAGTCTCACTAATAATTTATTTTGTAATTAATATTTCTATAAAAATAAACTGATAAATAATTAAAATAAAAATTTAAAATTATACTAAATAAAAATTAAAATTAGATTTTTGATTTATTATTAATCTATACCAGTTTAATGGAATAAGTATTTAGAGGTTTTGTCGTTTAAGAGTTTAGCAATTTATATCTTTAGGCATTTAGTGGTTTATAGGTTTCATTTAAACGATGAAATAACAAAAATATTATTTTTGATATTTTTTCACATTTTCAAAGGTTATATCCTTTGAAAATATAATAATTTTTAATTTTTTTATAAAAATGAATACAATATTTAGTAATAATAATCATTATAATTATATATAATATAAACTAAATATAAACAATTTTATTGATAGATATGATATCAATTATCAAAAAATAAATTATTGTGCTATTATTAATATGATAGATATAAATTAAAATATAATTAAAAAACAGAAAATGATTCAAAAACAATGTAAAATATATTAATAAATAATAATTTTTGTTTTTTAGTTTTTACTTCTTTTTATAAGCTTATATATTTTTTTGATGAAAAATTAATAATTTAAATTATATTTGTATCACTCATAATTTATTTTGTAATTAATATTTCAATATATTATTTAAATTATATTTAAGGTTTATGAGTTTAAATGTTTAAGTATTTAGAGGCTTCGGGGTTTGGGAGTTTAGAGATTTATGTGTTTAGGCATTTAATGGTTTATAAGTTTAATTTAAACAATGATATAAAAAAAATTATTTTTGTTATTTTTTATTATTTTTGAAGGTTATAACCTTTGAAAATATAATAATTTCTAATTTTTTTTAATATGTAATACAATATTTAGTTATGATAATCTTAATAAATATATATCATGTAAATTCAATATAAACAATTATATTGATAGATATTATATTAATGATCAAAAAATAAATTAATATACTATTATTAATAAGAAAGATTTTATTTAAAATATATTTGAAAAACATAAATTTATTCAAAATCAAAATAAAATATATTACTAAATAATAATTTTTTTGATGTTTTGCTTCTTTTTATAAGTTTATATTTTTTTTATTAAAAGTAAATTATTTAAATTATATTTGTCTTCCTCATAATTTATTTTTAATTTATAATTCTATAAAAAAACTAATAAATAATTAAAATGAATATTTAAAACTATAATGAATAAAATAAAAATGAGATTTATTAATTATTTAGTAGTATATAGCGGTTTAATGGTTTATGTATTTAGGCATTATGAGCATTAGGAGTTTATGGATTTAACTGTGTATGCATTTAGTGGTTTATAGGTTTTATTTAAAAATTAAAATAACAAAATATTTATTTTTATTATTTTTTTATATTTTCAAAGGTTATAACCTTTGAAAATATTATAATTTTTAATTTTTTTTCAAAAGTGAATTCAATATTTAGTTATAATAATCATTATATTTATATATCATATAAATTCAATATAAATAATTTTTTTGATAAATATTCTAATAATGATCAAAAAATAAATTCTTAATCTATTATTAATAAGATAGATATCAATTAAAATATAATTACAAAACCTAAATTGATTCAGAAGAAAAGCAAAATATATTACTATATAATAATTTTTTATTTTGAAATTTTTTTTCTTTTAAAAAGTTTATCAATAATTTTTTGATGAAAAATAATATATATAAAATATATTTGTCTTACTCAATTTATTTTGTAATTAATATTTATATATAAATAAACAAATGAATAATTAAAATGAATATTTAAAATTATATTACAAAAAAAAGAGAGTTATTATTTATTATTTAGGGATACCGGTTTAATTTAAATTAGATCTGTCTCACTAATAATTTATTTTGTAATTAATAATTCTATAAAATAAATTGATAAATAATTAAATAAAAATTTAAAATTATATTGAATAAAAATTAAAATGAGATTTATGATTTATTATTAATGTATACCAGTTTAATGATTTAAGTATTTATAGGTTTTTTCGTTAGGAGTTTAGCGATTTATGTTTTTAGGCTTTTAGTGGTTTATAGGTTTTATTTAAAAAAAATAACAAAAAAATTTCTATAATTTTTTATCATTTTCATAGGTTATAACATTAGAAAAAATAATAATATTTAAAATTTTTTTTATACAATATTTTGTTATAATAATATTAATAATTAAATATCATATAAATTCAATATAAATAATTTTATTGATAGATATTATAATAATGATCAAAAATTAAATTTATAATCTATTAATATTAAGATAGATATTAATTAAAAAATATTTACAAATCCCAAAATGATTCAAATTTAAACTAACTTATATTACTTGATAATAATTTTTAATTTTTAAATTTATACATCTTTTATAAGTGTATATTTTTATTAGATAAATAATATATTATTTAAATTATATTTGTCCCACTCAGAATTTATTTTGTAATAAATATTTATAAATATATACACTAATAAATTATTAAAATGAATATTTAAAAATCTAATAAATAGCAATAAAAAATATATTTATTAATTATTAAGTAGTATTTAGTGGTTTAATGGTTTATCTATTTAGGCATTATGGGGTTTAGGAATTTACTGATTTAACTTTATATGCATTTAGGAGTGTGGTCAAATATGTGAGGAGCAGTCCTAAAAGATTAGATATGTTTAAGTTATGTGTTGAAGAAGCAAACTTAACATATGGATGTTCATTGCAATTAGATTTTCTTACAAGATGGAATTCAACTTATTTGATGCCACAAACTGATATAAAATATCAAAAAGAATTTGATAAGATGGAGGAAAAAGACAAAAGGTTTTTGAAGGAGTTTGGTTCAAACGTTCCAACTGAGAGAGACTGAACAAACGCCAAAATTTTGGCTTGTTTCTTAAAAACTTTTTATGAGGTAACTTGTACATTTTATGGCTCATAATATTCTACCTCTAGTATTTATTTTCTTGAGATTATTCGAATTTTGAAAAAAAATTGAGCTTTGTGAAAATAGTAGAGATACAATGATGTCTGAAATGGATATGAAAATGAGGCATAAATTCAACAAATATTGGGGTTCTCTTCAGTCAACAAATATTATGTTTTTTGTAGCAGTAGTGTTGGATCCTGGATATAAGCTCAAATATCTCAAGGTTAAGTACACTTAGTATTATGGAGAGGAATTGGCTAAAAATTTGGTGAAAAAAGTTATAAATACTTTAAATGACATGATGGATGATTATAAAGATTTAAATGAAGATGAATCAAAAGAAGATGATTTCTCTTCTACTGTGTTGAAGAGAAATGATGATTTCTTTGATAGTAGTGATACTTATGTTGATGATTTTTTTTGTTGAATTGGAGAAAGAACAAGAAGTTGCAGCTTTGGAAGAATTGAATAAGTACTAGAAGGACAAACTTAAAAAAAATAGAATTGATTTTGATATTCTAAACCGTTGGAAGGTAAATTAGGTAAGGTATCCTTCGTTGCCAAATGTAGCAAGGGATGTATTTGCTATCCAAGCATCTAATGTAGCCTACGAATCTACATTTACCAGTTGGGGGAGAACTTTAGTTAAATTTAGGAGTCTTTAACACCTATTACAGTTGAAGTTCTCATATGTCTACAACATTGGATAAGAAGCTCAAACAAACCTATTGAAATTGAAGAATTAGTTCAAGACCTTTATGATAATGAATCAGGTTAGTATACAAATCTTGTAAATTTTAATCTCACTTTTACTTATTTTATTCATTCAATTTAATCAAAATATGGTTCAATTACAATTTTGAGAGGGGTCACAAAATCCAAATATTCTTCCAACTATAGTTGGCCAACTAAATTTTGAATGGGTGTATTAAATTTTATAAAGTAATATTTTGTTTTTTTATTACTCTTTTATCTTAGAAATTTATGTCTACAAGATTAACAAGTTTTCATCTTTGGTTGTCCTTCTACAGTGGAGAAAGAAAAGTGAGGAGTTGCAGAAGAGATAATTAATTAGGTTTGGATTTTTGTTGTTGTTCCGGGACTATCCTTTGAATTGATTATTATCATGGTTGTTATTAGTTGTATTTTTTTTATATTAAGCTGCCTAATCTAAGCAATTACTTAAGTAGTAATTGCTGCTACCAATGTTTGTGGTCATCTTTAGGTATTCCTTAATTTTTAAATAATTGTTTAAAAAATGTAGTATTGCTATTATGGGTAACATTCACTTGGCTGAACAAAGCCAACTTGTGAAAAAACAAAGAACCAAATTAAACACATAACTTGGTCCCGTTCTATTTAACATTTCTATCCTTTTCTGCACATCAAAGATTTTGACAAGGCAATGGAACTCGTTTGAGGTATTCAGCCTATTTGACAAAACTAAATTTGCCCAATTTTAGTTTGAAAGATACATAACTAAGGAATGATAAATGGTACAACAAAAAGTTTCGACATGGACTAACTTGGCCGGTTTGAAGAAAATAAATTGAAAAAAATGTTCGAACTCCGTTTCGTCCTGGAACCATTTTATACTACACAAAATCCCCGATCTCCGTCTCGTCCAGTCCAGATACTTTCAACCTATGGGATGGGTCTGGATCTTCAAAAAAGATCTCTGAACTGTGGAAAGGGACTAGAGATTTCTAATCTCCATCCCATCCCGTCCCATGAGCACCCCTAGCATTGAGTGGTTTATATGTTTTATTTAAAATATAAAATAACAAATAATTTATTTTTATTATTTTTAGATATTTTCAAAGGTTATAACCTTTGAAAATATAATAATTTTTAAATTTTTTTCTAATGTGAATACAATATTTAGTTATACTTATCATTATATTTATATATTATATAAATTCAATATAAATAATTTTATTGATAAATATTCTAATAATAATCAAAAAATAAATTGATTATCCATTAATAATAAGATAGATATTAATTAAAATATAATTACAAAACTTAAAATGATTCAGAAGCAAAGAAAAATATATTACTATATAATAATTTTTTGTTTTTGAATTTTTTCTTCTTTTAATAAGTTTATAAATATAATTTATATAAAAATAATTTATATAAATTATATTTGTCTAACTCATAATTTATTTTGTAATTAATATTTATATAAAAATAAACAAATAAATAATTAAAATAAATATTTAAAATTATAATGAAAAAAAATGAGATTTATTAATTATTATTTAGGGTATACCAGTTAAATTTTAATTATATCTATCTCACTAATAATATATTTTGTAATTAATATTTCTATAAAAATAAACTGATAAATAATTAAAATAAAAATTTAAAATTATACTGAATAAAAATTAAAATGAGATTTTAGATTTTTATTAATGTATACAAGTTTAATAGTTTAAGTATTTAGATGTTTTGTCGTTAGGAGTTTAGCGATTTATGTTTTTAGGCTTTTAGTGGTTTATAGGTTTTATATAAAAAAATAAAATAACAAAAAAAATTTCTTTAATTTGTTATCATTTTCATAGGTTATAACCTTTGAAAATATAATAATATTTACAATTTTTTGAAATGTGAATACAATATTTAGTTTTAATTATATTAATAATTATATACCATATAAATTCAATATAAACAATTTTATTGATAGGTAATATAATAATGATCAAATTTTAAATTAATAAACTATTAATAAAAAGATAGATATTAATTAAAAAATATTTACAAAACCCAAATTGATTCAAAATTAAAGTAATAAATATTACTGGATAATAATTTTTAATTTTTAAAATTTTACTTCTTTTATAAGCGTGTATATTTTTTTTATTAAAAATAAATTATTTAAATTATATTTGTCGCACTCATAATTTATTTTGTAATAAAAATTTATATAAAAATAAACTAATAAATAAATAAAATGTATATTTAAAATTATAATAAATTGAAATAAAAATTAGATTTCTTTATTATTAAGTAGTATATAGCAGTTTAATGGTTTATGTATTTAGGCATTACGGGCTTTAGGAGTTTACTAATTTAACTGTGTATGCATTTAGTTGTTTATAGGTTTTATTTAAAAATTAAAATAACAAAATATTTATTTTTATTATTTTTTTATATTTTCAAAGGTTATTACCTTTGAAAATATAATAATTTTTAAATTTTTTTCAAAAGTGAATTCAATATTTAGTTATAATAATCATTATATTTATATATCATATATAATTAATATAAATAATATTATAGATAAATATTTTAATAATGATCAAAAAATAAATTAATAATCTATTATTCATAAGATAAATATCATTGATAATATAATTACAAAACCTTAAATGATTCAGAAGCAAAGCAAAATATATTACTATATAATATTTTTTGTTTGGAAATTTTTTTTCTTTTAATAAGTTTATCTATATTTTTTTTGATTAAAAAAATTTATATAAATTATATTTGTCAAACTCATAATTTATTTTTTAAATAATATTTATATAAAAATAAACAAATAAATAATTAAAATGAATATTTAAAATTATAATGAAAAAAAAAGAGATTAATTCTTTATTATTTAGGGTACACCAGTTTAATTTAAATTATATCTGTCTCACTAATAATTTATTTTGTAATTAATATTTCAATAAAAATAAACAGAAAAATAATTAAAATAAAAATTTTAAATTATACTAAATAAAAATTAAAATAGGATTTATGAATTATTATTAATGTATACCAGTTAAATATTTTAAGTATTTAGAGGTTTTGTCATTTAGTAGTTTAGCGATTTATTTTTTTAGGCATTTAGTGGATTATAGGTATTGTTTAAACAATGAAATAACAAAAAACATTATTTTTGATATTTTTTCATATTTTCAAAGGTTATAACCTTTGACAATATAATAATTCTAAAATTTTATAAAAATGTGAATACAATATTTAGTAATAATAATCATTATAATTATATATAATATAAACTAAATATAAACAATTTTATTCATAGATATGATATCAATTATCACAAAATAAATTAATATGTTATTATTATTAGGATGGATATAAATTAAAATATAATTGCAAAACCTAAAATTTTTCAAAATCCAAGTAAAATTTATTACTAAATAATAATTTTTGTTTTTTTAGTTTTTGCTTCTTTTTATATGCGTATATATTAATTTGATGAAAAATAAATTATTTAAATTATATTTGTATCACTCATAATTTATTTTGTAATTAATATTTTAATAAATTATTTAAATTATATTTAATGTTTACGAGTTTAAAGGTTTAAGTATTAGGGGCTTTTGTGTTTAGGTGTTTAGATGGTTAAGTGTTTAGTCATTTAGTGGTTTATAAGTTTTATTTAAACAATGATATAGCAAAAAATTTATTAATATTATTTTTATAATTTTTGAAGATTTTATCCTTTGAAAATATAATAATTTTTAAATTTTTTTCAAATGTAAATATAATATTTATTTATAATAATCTTCATAATTATAATTCATTTAAATTCAATATAAATAATTATATTGCTAGATATTATAATTATGATCAAAAAATAAATTAATAAACTAATATTACTAAAATAGTTATTATTTAAAAAGTATTTGCAAAATCTAAATTTATTCAAATCAAAGTAAAATATATTATTAAATAATAATTTTTTTTAATGTTTTGCTTTTTTTATAACTTTATATTTTTGTTATTAAAAATAAATTATTTAAATTATATTTATCTAACTAAAAATTTATTTTGTAATTTTTAATTCTATAATAACTACTAAATAATTAAAATGAATATTTAAAATTATAATGAATACAAATAAAATTGAGATTTATTATTCAGGATATACCGGTTTAATGGATTAAGTATTTAGGTGTTTTGTGGTTTAGAAATTTAGTGATTTAATTGTTTAGACCTTTAGTGATTTATAGTTTTTTTTAAAGAATGAAAAAACAAAAAATTTAATTTTTTGATTTTTTTTTAATTTTTGAAAGTTGTAACCTTTGAAAATATAATAATTTTTATTATTTTTAAATGTGAATATAATATCTAGTTGTAATTATCTTAATAATTATATATATAATGTAAACTCAATATAAATAATTTTATTGATAGATATTATAATAATGATCAATAAATAAATAAATAAACTAGAATTTATAAGAATGATATAAATTAAAATATATTTGTAAAATTTAAAATGATTCAAAATCAAAATAAGATATATTACTAAATAATAATAATTTATTTTTAAAAATTTGCCTTTTTTTATAAGCATTTTTTTAATCAAAAATAAATTATCTAAACTATATATGTCGCACTAATAATTTATTATGTAATTAATATTTCTATAAAAATAAACTGATAAATAATTAAAATGAATATTTAAAATTATAATGAATACTAATAAAACTGAGATTTATGATTTATTATTTAAACTATGCTAATTTAATGTTTTAAGTATTTATGGGCTTTGGGGTTTAGGAGTTTAGTCATTTTAGTATTTAGTCATTTAGTGGTTTATAGGTTTTATATAAAAAATAAAATAACAAAAAAATTATTTTTCTTATTTTTTCTCAATTTTGAAGGTAATACCTTTGAAAATATAATAATTTTTAAATTTTTTTTTGAAAAGTGAATACGATATGAAGTTATAATAATCATAATAATTATAAATCATATAAATTCAATATAAACTATTTTATTGATATTTATTATAATAATGATAATAAAAAAGTAATAACTTATTATTAATAAGATAAATAT